>LOJH01020060.1:0-20922 GCA_001685095.1 Ellobius talpinus | reverse complement strand
GCACGAGTGGTCTCGACTGATCCTTGGGCACGGGGTCACTCCCGAAGGAAGACATCCCTCGGGGGTCTTTCAGGGCCAAGGTCTAATGCCAGGCTGTTCCCCAGGGCCCAGATAGGAGCACGAAAGTGTGAGAGGCCAACTCCGAGGTCCTTGAGTGTAAATCCCGCCTCTATCACTCTCTCCTCGCTGCCGGGCTGTAAAAGCACACTTCAGCTTTGGGCTTTCCTACCTATAAGGTGTGCATCAAGGAGACAAAATCACTCCCCCAAAGCTGCAGAGGCAGCAAAGAACTAAACAACGATAATAAAATGTCAGTGCTCAAGAACTATACTGTCAGCCGCTCTTCGCCTCCTTTCATACAGGGACACCCGGAACCTCACCAACTTGGAGTCAAAGTACAGAAATAATTAAACAACAGCCAGGGACCATGGTGCACACCTGTAAACCCAGCACTCAGTACAAGGTGAGGAGGGGAACTGGAAAGAGGATCAAGAATTCTTAGCCAGGCTGGGCTATATGAGACTTTATCTCAAAATACACCCAGCAGGCTCGGGATGCAGTTCGTATGGTTAGAGCGTTTCCCTAGCACACAGGCTGTCCTGGATTCCGTCCTCAGCACAGCATTTAGAAACACACCTGTGATGATACACGCCTGTGATGATACACACCTGTGATGATACACACCTGTGATGCCCACACTAGGAGGGCGGAAGCAGGAGGATCAGCTTACTTTCCTGCTGCACTGATAAACACCATGACCAAAAGCAACTTGGGAGGGAAGGGTTTGTTTCACCTTACAGCTTCTTCCAGTTGATCGTGCAGGGAACCAGGACAGGAACCCAGGGGCAGGAACTGAAGCAGAAGCCATGAGTACTACTGTCTACCAAGTTCCTCAGCCTGCTTTCTTACACTGACCACAATGGGTCAGGTCCTTCCCTGTCAAGAAACTGCACCACATCTGTGCCGGACCAGTGCAATGGAGGCTCCTCAGTTCAGACCCTTCTTCCCAGTTTGAAAGGGAACAATACCAGCTCCCCACTACCCCAAACCAAGGTCTTGGCACAAAGGAGATTTCCCCCCCCCCAAGGAACAAAGGGCAGAGAACAGGAGACAAAGACAGGAGATAGAGGACAAGGGAGAAGGGGGAGGGGAGTTTTGTCCCAGAGGGACAAAGGGCTACCTCTGGGTAGAGTGGAGACAGACATGACCCAGAGGCAAAGGCAGTTTATAAAGGTTCAAGGGGAAACCCTGTGTTAGGATGAGGTGTTTAATTTTGATTGGGCATGTTAATTAGGTGAGCCAAAGGAGGCTTTTGATTGCTGGACTGCAATACTTGAATAGCTGGACCTTGGTAGTCAGCCTGAGAGGGAGGAAGTAGCCAAATAAGGGAATAGACCTTGATGGCTAGCTTTAGAACTAATCTAAGCAAGAGAGAGAGAATGGGGGAAGGGCACGGCGTGCCAAAGCCATATTTGCTGTGCTCTAGCTGGCCAGAGTCCCTTCACAGTTGACCCTAATTTGTGTCAAGTAGACAAAAACAACCAGCATAGCTGTATAAGGTGTCTGAGGCTAACCTGAGCTACATGCGACCCTGTCTCAAACAAACAAAACAGTGGGTCTCGGCAGCAAGCCGGCTCAGAGAACCTAACCACCTGAGCTGGATGTCTGGGAGCTGCACGGTGGAAGGAAAGAAAACAAACTCCCACAGGCTGTCCCCTGACCTCCACATAAGCTCCATGACACAAGTAAGTGTACACACACACACACACACACACACACACACAAAATAAATAAGTAAAATGTAATTTTTTTAATGTTAGGAAAGAAAGAAAGAAAGAAAAAAGCCTGCTCGCTCTGCACCCAATACAAATGTGCATGCAGTAACATCAGCCCCCGCATTTTCAAAGGACTGAAGCATAGTTGAATAACAGCAGAATTGAACTATTCAAGCATCTTTTGAAAAATAAAAGATGTGACTCCCTCGGTCACCGCATTAACTGCCATTCTCTCAAGCGCTGAGTCCGTTAACTCTTTGAAATCTGGAGTGGCAGTTTGAATCAAGAGGAGGACTTGGCTGGGAGCCTATGGGCAGCGGTCCAGAGAGAGGCTCCTCAGCAAGCCAGGGCTGGGTTTGCCTCCCAGGGGTGCTCACGTGAAAATGGAGGGGATGTGTGGAGGTGGCAGATCTCAGGATGAAAATACTAGGGGCTTGCGTCCAGACACAGCTGAACTCCTGCAGGCCCAGGCACCCACACAGGGTGGGCCACATCAGAGTCATTTTCCCTGGAGTCTTGGGAGAGGACACATGGAGTGGGGGTGATTCACTTCTCTGTGCTCGGTTCTCCTGTTCCTTGGCTAAAGGGCACCACAGAACAGGCCCTCAGGGCTGAGAGGCAGTGAGGAGAGATTAATAACAATCACGGACAGTCAAGGAGCCCGAGCTAGACAGACGGCGCCTTGCCCAAAGCTGGAGTACGTGCATTATGGTTCCAGATTCACAGCCGTTTTAGGGAGGAGGCAACTGGATCAAGGTTGAGCAGTCCACATCACAAGATACCAGCCAGAGTCAGTGCCTCATGTGACCCACAGACCCATCAGCTGTAGCTTCCACTGGGAACTCCCGAGATATGTAGACTCCTGGACCCCAACAAGTTCCCAAATCATGTGCAGCTAAGAGTTTTAGCCACAACCCTGGAGACAGCCCTGGTTCCTGAGCAAACAAGAAGTGCCTGTTAATTGTCTGCGTGGTCATAATGGTTTGCATCTCCAGAGGAACTGGGGAGATGGGGTCTGCCTCACCATCTACTAAATCCCCTGGGGTAGAGAAAGACTAGGTGACAAAGAGGAAGCGAAGGACAGAACGCTCTCTCTCTCCTTCAGACCCCTGTGTCTGTGTCATACTATGGGGTGACTGACTCCTGACATGGCTTGTGCCACCTCTCCTGGGGATCCTGGCAGAGTGGGGACAAGCTGCGCTTCCCAACTGTCTTGTCAAGGAAGTGAGTCCTTGCTGTCAATGTCAAGGACCACAAGTGTTGTCCTGCCCCCTCCAGAAGCCCCAATGCTAACATTTCTTCCACAGTCTAAAATCTCTGGCTTTTTTGCACTTTCCAAAGTCATTTCCTTTGGTTGGTTCTGCCGTCTGGTTTTTGTGAAATCAGACAAGCACCTACTACAGAACTACACCTCAGCCCCACTTTCTGCCTTTTTAATTACAGAAATAATGCCTAACTTTATCGCCGATATAAAAATATTCCACAAGTTGGGCCTAAGAAATGGCTCATCAGGTAAAGGTTCTTCCTACCAAGGCCGGTAACAGGAGTCCAATCCCTAGAACTCACACAGTAGACAGAGAGCACCGACTCCCAGAAGTTGTCCTCTGACCTCCACACACTCGCTATTTGGAGCACATGTCCACCCCCCCTTCCTACCACAAAATAATAAATGAAAGTTATTTTTCAATATATTTGATAAATAGGAAGAGTATGAGAGCGAACACGTGATGCCTGAGATGCACCCAAGTGGAGCTCAGCACACAGTGGGTGTTGGAGTCCTGCTAGAGGTCGGATGTGAAGCCGGGGGACCCCGTGTGTGCGGAGCCCAGGACACTCTCCTTGCAAACATGGTGTATGACCATGTTTATCATGACCATGACCGCACAGCCTGGATTCCACAGTTTCCTTGGGCAATCAATCACCCTACCTAGGGGTTACTTTAAGGAGTAGCTGCGCCCTTCATTCTTCTCCAGCTCTCTAGACCCACATGCAGGTAGGTGGCACCACTGTGCACTGGACTGTCTCCCACAGCTGGGCACTTCGGTCGTGTCCACTGTTCCCCTCTGAGAGCCGACCGTCAATGGCAACGGCAGCTTGGCAGTCATCTGGGAAGCTGAGCAGCCAGCCCAGGGCGTGAAGAAGGGTGAGGAAGCTTGCCACAGCCTCTGCCAAGGACGGAAGGATGATGACAGTTTGGGCCACATTCAAAACGAGTAATTGTCCTTAGCCTTCTCAGAGCGGAGGACCACTTCCTGCCACAGCTGTTGAGTCCCTCACACTGAGTGTCCCAGAACTACCCACTGTGGGGCCAGTTCAGGCCCAGGGTGCCTACTGTGGTCTGTTCCCTCCCATTCTCTGGTGCAGCCCAAGGGTAGCCCAGCCAGACCAGGACAGATAACCCACAGAGCCTCTGCCTCAGAAACCATGAGCCAAGCAAAACTCCTGGCTTTCATGCTAACTAGATCTGGTTACCGCACCCCAAGGCGGGCTCTTCCCCCCTGCTTCCTTATTAAAATAGAAGCAGTTGTTGAATATTCCAGAAAGCTCCTCCACCTCAGCAACTGCAGGCTCTGCACGTCTGTCTCCTGATGTGAGAGCTTTTTTCCTTTTAGATGTTTTTTAGCATTTCCCCCCCTCAAACTGGCAGGCAGTGCAGCGTGGTGTTGCTGTCAGTTCACACCGTGGGAGACTATAGAAAGGGAAACGCAGAAAGGTCATTATGCTTTAAAATGAGTCTTTTTTAAAAAGCAATAGACAGGAAGGAAGCTGTCTGGAGAGGCTTGTGGCCGTGGGAGGAGCAGCCTTTCCTGCGGCTCCCCCAAGAAGGCAATCCTGATGCCATGTGTGCGGGCTTGCCATATTGGGTCTCTGCACATCCACTTTCTTCCACCAAGCATGCTCAGAGTATGTCCCAGCAGGTGGGGACAGAAGGTCTGGGAGGGCCATCAGTGCTGTTCCCAGAAAAGCAGGTAGGTCCTCAGCACCGCCCCCTCAATCTCCCAATCATTTAAAGCCTCTGCTATGGAAGCCTCTGGGAAACCCTTGACAATGAGGGAAGGGAAGGAAGGAAGCCTCTTCCTCTGGCCCAGGAATGTCCCCCAGCTTCACAAAAGCTCAAGCCAGGACATGCTTGGGATGGGATTTAAATGCTGACTACCCAATGGGGTGAGACTTGGAAGCAGAGCTTGTCCAGCAAGGGTCCCATCCCAGGAGAGAAAGGGGAGAAGAGGGTGGGACACTGGGGTAGGAGGTAGAGTAAGGAAAGGGAAGAAAGAAAAGCAAGGGGGAAGAAGTGGAAAGCAAAGAAAGAGAGTGTGTTCTGTCTCTCAAACTGCCATGGGCACAGGTCTGGCACAGGTTAAGGTGACCCGGGCAAATTAGCATTCACCAATCTCGCCTCTTCACATGCTACGAATTAGAAGCAGAGAGAACCAAGCAGAGAGGCACCTGGCAGCTGGGAAACAGCAACTCTGCTCCACCCTCAGCAAGACAGGAAGAAGACATCGTACCAGAAAGATCTGAGCTCCCACTCAGAGCTGACTCCAACCCAGCAGGACAGACACGGTCATTTGTGTACTGCAAGCACAGGGATCTGAGTCTGGGCTGGACCACTTCTGCCCTCCCTTCCTTCTCCTCCACTACCACCATCCTAGAGGGCAGGGCTGGGATTGAGGGGGCTTCATGCAACTCTCTCCAGTGCTTAGGTTCAGAGAAACAGATACTGTTCCAATCTCAGTCAAGGTTACTAGGATAAGACACCATGGCCAAGAGCAATTGAGGAGGAAAGGGCGGATTTACTCACATTTCTATAGCACAATGCATCATCAAAGGCACTCAGGGCTGGACCTGGAACAGGGCTAGAACCTGGATGCAGGAGCTGATCCAAAGGCCATGAAGGGATGTTGCTTCCTGGCTTGCTCCCTAAGACTTGCTCAGACTTCTTCCCTTTTGAACCCAGAACTACCAGCCCAGGGATGGTATCACACATAATGTGCTGGGCCCTCCCCCATCAATCATATATCCTGACCTTATGGAGGGATTTTCTCAGTTAATGCTCCCTCTGTCAAATGACTCTGGCCTGTGTCAAGTCGACATGAAACTAGCCAGGATCGTTCCCCACAGAATCCCTCTAATAGGAATGTCTAATCCTATCTAACTTCAAGGTCAAACAAAGGACATCTTTCCTGTGTCCTAAATTGATCCTCTAAGGAAGGTCTGAAGTCACTGTGGACATCTTGGTCCTCCCTCTTGTTCTCATGAAGTCATGAGTGCCTTCGTAAGCACAGTTCTCTATGCTTCTTAACCTACCAGGCACAAGCTCTGAGGAGAGCTGCACTGTGGGCTAGGGATATGGCACATAGGAAAAGCACCCACCTAGAGTCTCCCAGAGAGGCTGAGGTCGTCGTGGTTCAGCAGCAGAGTGCCAGCACCTACATGGTGGCTCACAGCCATCTGTAACTCCAGTTCCAGGAGATCTAATATCATGTGGCACATAAGCACACATGCAGGCAAGATACTCATAAACATAAAGTAAGAAGAAAAATAATAAAGAAGAACAAATTATTTTAGAAGTCATAAACTCATTCCTCATGCTCTGGAGGCCAAAGTCTAATCAGTCTGCTTCAGATGGGCTCCATCCCAGGTCTCTCCTGGACCTCCAGGGACCATCTGCTCCTAGCGTCCTCTTGGGGACTTTCCTCTGTGCATGCACACTCCTGGAATCTAGAGATGAATCTTCTTTGGGTTTTGTGTCCTTTGCTTTGCCCTGGAACTCACTAGTTAGCTCAGGTCAGACTAGAACTGTGACAACCGTCCTGCCTCATCCCCAAGTCCTGGGATGTTGGGTAGAAATGTCTTCCAAGCTGAAACAGTCCTTCCTTGATGAAAGCAGGAAGCTCATGAGAGTCGAAATACACAGTCCTGTCCTGGAGCTAACATGATTCACAATGCCCCTGACCAAAGTTGTAAAAACATTAGACAAGGGCTGCAGAGAGGAGACACTCCAACAGCAGAGCTGCCTACAAGGCATGCAGAGAACCCAAGCTTGCAGTTCTGTGAGTTGTCATATGTGTTGGGGTAGCTAGTGATACAGATGCATCTGAAGCATCCTTGCTCCTATGAGAGACCCATACTCCTGTAAGTGGCCCCAGTAAACTCACTGGTTCTCCGAGTCCAACACTTATTTGTTCTGTTGTCAGTGCCCTAACTGGATGAGTAGTGTTTGTTCATGTCTCCCTAAAACAGTCACCCAACGTCACAGCATTACAGATGTGCCACCACACCCAGCCACGGCATTACAGGTGTGCTACCACACCTAGCCACAGCATTACAGGTGTGCCACCACACCCAGCCACAGGATTACAGGTGTGCCACCACAATCACCTCCAAACTTCTCTTCTTGAAGGAGCATTACAGAGGTCAGCCATCAGGATGACCTCATTTTAACATAACCCCACCCTAAAGCTCAGTCTCCACACGGTCACTTTCTAAGGTGCAGGGTCAAGGGCCTCAACAGAGGAGCTTAGGGACCATATGTCACAAGGCTTTGGTGACAAGCCAGGATCAGCTGCCCATCCTCCATAAGCCAATTAAAATAGGCACGTTGATAGTGAAAAGCAGAAGAGGAGTATTTGTTCAGTGTGGCCACTGAAAAGAGAGACAGAGACTAAGTGACTTCTTAACGGTCCTGAAGTGAGGTTTAAATAGAGGACCAAGGATATGAACATCTAAGGAATGCCAGTCAAGGTACGGTCCCAGTCAGGGTGTGGTCCAGTCAGGATGTGGTCCCAGTCAAGGTATGGTCCCAGTCAAAGTGTGGTCCCAGTCAAGGTATGGTCCCAGTCATGGTGTGGTCCAATCAGGATGTGGTCCCAGTCAGGATGTGGTCCAGTCAGGGTATAGTCCCAGTCAGGGTATAGGCCCAGTCAAGGTGTGGCCCCAGTTAGGATGTGGTCCAAATCAAGGTATGGTCCTGCCCATCATTGGTTCATTGCTGTTTTGCTCCGTTATCTCCATTGACAATCTGAAACTTCTTTCTGGGAGACAAGCTTCTCTGTGGCTGGCCCAGGCTTTTGGTTTGCTCCAAGTGTGAGATTCATGGGGGATGTCTAGTTTCTTGAGGTTCATTGTTTCAATAGGCTGATACCAGAATGAGGAGGCACAGTGTCTCTCTAGACTACCGTCATCCCTGCCAGATCAGCTACCACATGGCTAATACGATCAGAGAGTGTTGCTGCTGCCTGAATCTGGTGTCCATGGGGCTCACCTGCAACTGGCCTTGTTCAGTGAAAAGAGCACCATTGACCTTCAGTGCACCTATAGAAGTGGCTACAGAGAAGTTTGCCAGGTCCAGAGCAGGCAGAAGCAAACCATGCCACCCTAAGAGGAGGCTGCATATAGCCAAGAACAGTGTTTGCCTCTGTTCCCAGCATGTGCAACTATGCCAACACACAGTAGGTGTTCAGTAAAGTGACTAGATGCAGAAACAGACCCACTGAGAAGGAAACTACATCTTGGCCCAGGCGGTGCTAACAGGAAACTGCTCAAACCATCCCCAAACTGTGACAGATGATACCACTTCTCCTAGCATCCCCAGGCATCTCTGCTTCATCAGATGAAATGGCAGCTGCTAGGAGCAGAAGAGCGAGGTAGTTTTAAGAGGAGAAAGGTGACATCACAGCTCCTGTGCTGACTTTAATCTACCTTTGGAAGCTGGTACAGTTGGAAAGAAAACTTAGCTCTTCAAGTGGTCCAGCTGCAGGTTCTCCCAGTTTGCTTGGGAGGCAACTTGGTGCTAGGAGTGAGAGCTCTCAGGCAAGCGAGTGAACTCCTGTGCATTACTCAGCCCTTTTTAAATGTAAAATTAGCCAATCCAGGTAGGTACCATGGACAGTGCAAGAGTTGCCCTGTGAAGGCTAGCACAAGGCATGCTGCCAGTAAGTGTTAGTGGCCAGGGTTCTGTCCATCAGCTGCACATCACTGTCTATTTCAAGAGTCCTTGGGGACCTTGTGTGGAAAAGGAGGGCTGGAGGTAGATAGAAACATGATCACATTATAAACACTGCTTTCCTTCCCTGCTTCTTCAGAGCTCTAGGGAACAATGTAGGGTGTGGGCTGAAGGCACAAAATATGAAGGGATGGGCCAGGAAGAAATCTCACATGAACCACAAAATGTGTCACCCCAAATGGGGTAAGCTTCCTTAATGGGGGACAGCCAAGCTTGGCAGTGTCACAAGCATAAGGAAACTCAGAAGCTTCTGATGAGGTTTAAAATAAAGAATCAGGTCACGTTGCTTAGAGAGGTCACTGTGGGGCTTGGACACCTAGTAACAGCTACTTCCTGGCCTTTAAAAGATAACATTCAGGCTTTCGGTTTTTAGTCAGAATTCTGGAATGTGGATAACAGTGAGCATTTTCAGAAGCTACAGACTGGGGCTTGTTAAATCATTAGGAGTAAAAGCCAAGGCAGAGTTGTAGAGTCAGATTGACACATGGGAAGGAAGCTGGCTTTCTGCTGATGTCTCTAAATACATGCCATTTTCTCTCACTGAGAAGGGAGGCTGATTCTCCTCGTTGCTTTCTACTCCAGGAAGAAAAAATTAAAAAAAAAACAGGGAAGAGGAGGTAGGAGACACAGCTCATGTGAGCCAAGTGGCCCACGGCATTGCAGAGTGATTCTGAATAAATACCATGTGCTAACAGACTGCGACACCGGAGCATCCTTCATGGAGCAATTCTGACTGACATTAATATTCAACAGGTGAGCCGAGGAAGTGGGAGGTTTCCTTCAGACAGAAACAGGGTTGAGAAATGAAGGCGTGAGCAAGAGGAGAGATATTAGGGAGCACTGTTCAAGTCTTGTGTTTTGAGATGATTCAGATGATTGCATTAGAAGGCATTATGCAGTGACATCATTCAAACGGATAAGCCCCAGAGGTTAGATATGAGATCAGACAACAGACATTTATCACACAGTGCTGACAAAGGCAATGGTCCGGACGGATGTGTTACATAGTGCAGCTCCCATCGGTGAGGGATTACCTAGATTAGGCTCACAGAGGCGGAAAGACCCACTAAGTGTGGGCGGCACTCTTCCACGATCTGGTGGCCTGAACCGAAGAAAAAGGAGAAAGTGATCTGAGCAAGAGCGTTCGTCACCCTCATGACGGAAAACTTCCAGTCAGAGTGAGCTTCCTGGAGTCTGAAGGACCCTGTGGAACGCGTGAGGGCTTCACTGAAATAAGGGAGGGAAACACCTCTAGATCCACAGTTCATCTCACTGCTGGGACAAAATACCAGACAAAAGCAGCGTATGTATAGAGGGAAGGTTTATCTTTCCTCCTAGTCTGGGGTACAGTCCATTACGTGGGGAAAGTCACAGCAACAGGCATGAGGCAGGTGTTCACCCAGGAAGCAGAGAGAGAGGGGTGCTGGTGCTCAGCTCACTTCCTCCTTTCCATTCAGTCCAGGGCCCCAGCCCAAACAATACCACTCATTGTTAGGGTGGGTCTCTATCTCAATTAGCCTACTCTAATAATCTAATCTAGCTTCGTACAAATGCCCGGGGACTTGTTCCCATGGTGATTCTAGATCCTGCTATGTCAACAATCTAGATTACCCATCCCAAACCTTTGACCAGAGGTCGGAAGGACACAGTGTGGCTTGTCTCATGGTACAGTGTTCCGGTGCAGAGTGTCCCCTTGCTGATATTTGACTCTGACAGAGCCTACTCTGCTCCTGTCTGGATGTGACATCACAAGCAAGGTGCCTCCTCTCCTTGGGCTCAGTTCCTTCACCATTATAGAGAAAGTAAAAGCCTCTGCCTTAGGATGCTGGGAATTAAATGGAAGGGTATCTGCAAAGTGTTGAGCACAGTGATTGGTGCACAGCAAACCCTTACTACGCTATAGCCAGGGTGTGCTATATCTGGTGCCAGTTAGACTGGAAAGGAGCCAGGACATGGGGGAAAGCATCTAACACTCCAAAGAGGGTTAGTGTCTCTCCGTGCTCTTATTTTTCATCACATTTATTTGTTTGTTTGTTTGTATGCACACATATAGATACATACACACCACAACATGTGTGTGGCTGTCAGAGGACAACTTGCAGGAACTGGTTCTCTCCTTTGACAACATGGGCTCCAAGAGTTAACCTCAAGTTCTCGAACTTGGCAGCCTTCCCTGTGTTCTTGGATCCCTGTGTCCATATGGCAGATGCAGTTGATCCCCATATCTCCTCAAGCCTTAAAGGGATAGCTCCTCCTACCCCAGTAGGTATTTACCCCAAGTGTCTCTCTGCCTAAGAGCACTACTGAGCATGCTTGGCACAAGTTCTGGAAAAGTCGGAACCTGCCAAGTGAAGCACCCAGAACTACCCTCAACTGGAAATGACAGGATCCATTGGGGCTCAGGAGCCGTGGTACTCAGGAGTGCCCCATGACCCTTCTGAGCTCCAGTCCCATGAGGGCCGACTGCTGGCCAATGTTTTCCAGTCTCCTTCCTTAATCCTCTTTCCTCAGTGTGCAGCCACCCCCTCCAAGCATTGGAACTCTCACCTGAGGGGTGCTGTGTCCTTCGGGGAATCCAAATCGTGGCCCATCCAAGTGGCGCTTCCTTCTCCGCATCTCCCTGACCAAGGTCTGCCACTGTCCTACTGGTCTAGGAGGTACCACGGAGGGACCTCAGACAGTGGCATTTAACCCTCTGCATTCAAGCCCCAACTCTATCACTCACTAGTTAGGAAGCCCATTAACCTCTTCCCTTTATGAGTTTTGATCACCACATCTTTGTAAATGATGTCGGAGAAAAGAAATAGGTACTCTGCCACTGGGTTACAGCCCAATTTTTAAAGTGACATATGCCCCATGGGGAGATGTCATAGGGAGCTGATAACCCATCCCTCTTAATGGCACAGCTGCAGCTTCCTCGAGAAGTAGGTATCCAGAGATTTCAGAGATGTCTGGAAAACAGGAGGACTTGGTGCAGGGCTTCAAAAGAGTAGAATTGCAGGACTCAGACAGAAGTTTTTAGGGAGAGAACGACAGAGCCACAAGAACCAAAACAAGCAAGCTCTTCTCCCGCGGGACACAGGGGATTCTGTTCCTTGCATCCAGGGCCGAGGGACCCAGCTCTTTGGCTAAGATATATTTGTCACTGGCTGCTGGTAGCTAGAACTAGAATATTCTTCAGTTTGTTTTCTCAGAAAATGAGTGACAGCTACACAGTGACTTTTAAGTCATGGAGAGAGAGAAGCAGCAGAGTGGGAATGTGCATGAGTGTTCCTGCCATCCTCCCTGGGGACTGTCAGCACATCTGCGTCTCAGACCTGCACAGGTACAATACAAAACTTCTGGAAGGAGTCAGTCTCCACACCCGTGAGGGAAACTTGAAAAATTAATGAAGCTATGAACAACCTGAGGACCAACACCGTTTTTTTTCTCCTGTCCTTTCTTTTAAAACATTTCCCAACACTTTCCTAATTAGGGGCTCTGGTGGCTGGATCTGTGGCTGATAACCTGAGTTGGGGAATTGCTGGAGGAGGAAGGAAGAAGCTCCATGTTGGCTTTGGCTTCCCTTGGAAAGTGACTGTAGGCTGTAGAAAAAAAAGCCCTTACCAAATGGCCAAGAAAGCCAGCAGAGAGCCATGGTTCCAGCAGAGAGCTTAGCAGCATGTGCCATCCACCCAGGCCAGTGCCTTGGCAGAAACGCACAGAGGGGACCATCAAGAGACAGAGAAATAATGATCCTGGGAGCCCCAGGAAGCCTGGGGGCACCATAATTCTGTGAACCCTGGGGAAAACACAATGAACAGGACAGATACAGCCCTGCTGCAGAGATGCAGGCATGGGGGATGCGAAGGGTGCACAGCAAGAAGCTGTGTAAGTCATTTCCTACCTGTGCAGTTGAGACCACAATTCATTAGTGCACGGAGATGCTTCGTCTTAGGGGCTAAGAAAGGTGCCATCAATTGAGACCTAAGGGGAGGATTTGCCTGGGGGGGGACAAAAATAGATTGTTTCAGACAACAGAGAGAGCCAGCCTGGAAACCACAGTGTCCTAGGACCTTGTAAGGGACTAAAAGAAGGCTCTCCTGAAGCTGAGGATGGGAGGGTCTTAGTTTTGTGTCCAGCGCTGTGCTAAAACACCCTGACAAGGGCAACTTAAGGGGAAAATATTTATTTGGCTCCCAATTGCAGGTTACAGACTGTCATCGTGTAGAAGTCAAGGCAGCTGGAACTTGAAGCAGCTGGTCACATCTATCCACAGTCAAGAGCAGAGAAAACCAGATTAATGAATGCTCACTTGTGCTCAGCTCTCCCTCTCTCTCTTCCCTCTAACACAATTCAGAATCCCCTGCCTTGGGGGTGGTGTCCCCCACAGTGAGCTGGTCTTTCCATAGCTGTTAACATAATCAATCTTCACAGACACGCCCACAGGCCTGTGTGATCCAGACAGTCCTCTACCAAGACTCCCTCCTTGTATGAATCTAGATTGTGTCAAACTGACAATTAAAACTAACCATCACAGGAGACAAAGGAAAACCAAGGAAGTAATGTAGCAGATCCTCAAACCCTTGGCCATAATCTACCGAGCTCCAACAATCCTATTCACCTGTGGTGGTTTGAATAAGAATGGCTCCCATAGGCTCATGTATTTGAATGCTTAGTCGCCAGGGTATGTTATTTGAGAAAGATTAGGAAGTGTGGTCTTGCTTGAGTAGGTGTGGCCTTGTTGGAGGTATGTCACTAGGGGGTAGGTAGTCTTTGAGGTTTCAAATGTCCATGCCAGACCCAGGATTTCTCTCTCTGCGTGCAGATCAGGATACAACTCTCAGCTACTTCCCCAGTGCCATGAGTGCCACCCGGCACCTTCCCTGGCCCACCATGACGACAATGAACTCACCCTCTAAAAGTATAAACAAGCCCCAATTGAATGCTTTCTCTTATAAGAGTTGCCTTGGTTGGGGTGTCTCTTCATTGCAATAGAATTATGACTAAGACATCACCCAAAAGAAAAGAAAACAGGATCACAAAAGGACAGCTACATCCCTCCATTTTCTACTGTTCTGTTCTTCACAGCTAAGAGGAGAGGATTAAGTCGACATGGCAAATCCATGTGATAGAATAGTACTTGGCCTTCAAAGAGGGTACGCTGTAACAAACATACCACAGATGGACCACGGCTCACCTGTGTTAGCATAAATATCATGGCAGTTCACCTGTGTTAGCATAAATGAAATAAAGCTCTCACAAAAGGCCGAGTACAACTCCACTTACACAAAGACCTTATGTTTGTCAGACTCAGAGAAGCAGAGAACAGAATGATGGCTGCCTGGAGTTGGGGGTGGAAGAAGGAAACTCCCTTCTGTTAGATGGGATCAGTTCTAGAGATCGGCGACATAACACAGTGCCTAGAGAAAATAATGTTTTATTGCTCACACAAATGTTTAACAGGCTAGATCTTGTGTGAAAAGTAGATAGTGGTATTAAATTCAATAAAAAAATTAAGCAATGCAAGTGTGCCAGATAATTTTACACATCAACTTGACACATCCTAGAGCAGAGAGCCTCGCTGAAGAACCGTCTAGGTCAGGCCGGCCTGTGAGCATCAACATCCTAGAGAAGAGAAGCCTCCGCTGAGGAACCGTTTAGGTCAGGTCGGCCCTGCGAGCATGTCTGGGGAAACTGTCTTAATTATTCATTGATATCAGAAGAGTCAGCACCATTCCTGAGCTATACAAAATGGGAAAACTAGATGAAGCCAACAAGCTTGCAGGCAGGGAGGGTGTATCTGCCTCCCTCTTGACTGTCCCTGAAATGATGGACTAGAGCGTGGAACTGTAAGCCAAATAAACATTTTCTTCCCCTAAAAGTTGCTTTTATCTCAGCAACAGAAAGAAACTAGGATGGTGAGTTAGGCCACACACTTCACATAATTAATCTCTCAATATTAATTTGTTTGTTAATACTAATTAACTATTGAATATGGTTTTAACACTTGAGATCTTCATATTATGCCAGATGCACTGCTAAATTAAGTTGTTGAATATTGCTTGAGCTATTAATTCATTTTAGTCTTATTAATGAAACACTACTTTGGCATAGTCTACCTGCCACTCTCTTGAGCCTCAGGGCACTCAGGGATTTTCATTACATTGAATGGTGTGCTATGGTCACATCCTCCAACCCCTGGAGTCCCATCCCGGGATCCCTGAGGGCCTCCCCTGTGTCTAAGAACTGTGCATGCTCACGGAGACCTCCAGGTATCCCAGGCAAGAAACAAATTGGGGAATAGGAGATGCCCCAAGACAATGATTATCACATGGGCATGAGAACTTGGGTTCAATCCCCCATGCCCACATAGAGCTGGCACAGCAGCATGGGCCTGTAGTCCTGGCACTGGGTAAATGGAGACAGGAGGTCCCTGGAGCTCACTGGGCAGCTAGGCTAGCCGAATCAGTGAAGTTTAACTTCAGGAAGAGAACTTACCTTGAACAAATAAATAAAGTAGGAGGCTTGAAAGCTAGCTCGGTGAGTAAATGCTTGCTGCTCTTGCAGAGGACCAGAGTTCTGTTCCCAGCACCCACACTGGGTGACTCACAACTGCCTGTACTTCCAGCCATGGGACTACAACTCCCTCTTCTGGCCTCTGACGATAGCTGCACTCACATGCACACTAGCACACAGATGCACATAGCTTAAAATATAAAAAGTATTTTAATTTGGTGCAGAACAAAAATGGCACCCACACAATGCTCACATGCACCAATAGCACACACACATACAGTGCTGTCTTCTATAGGCACCCATACATAAGTTCACATGCGCGTGAGCACACACACACAATTAGAGCTATCTTCTACAGACACACACACACACACACACACACACACACAAAGAAACAGAGCCGAGAAGGCCTGCAGGTGTACAAGACGAAGCATCTCCTTTGGCAGGTCAGCCCCAGGGGTTCCTTTCCATCCTCAAGCTGGCCTCGTGGGCATCACCTAGTGCAGCGACATCAGGTCCTATGCTCAGCTTCTTGTCACTACACTGACAACCTCAATTCTGGGACACACACCTGGTCCTGCCACATCCTGAGCTGCTTAGCCATGTTTTTCCCCATCACTAACAACCTCTTTCCAATAAGAATGAAAAAGTCAAATCAGCACATCCTTCCTGTCCAGCCACACTCTTGGGCCCCAGTGACTCTCACAACCTGGCTTCTGGGCAGCTACCCAGTTGGCCCACTCCTTAACCTACTTCTGCAGCCAAGAACCACTGGGATCCTTGGACAGCAGCTCAGCAGTGTTAGCATCTCTGCCTTGGGCACACTGACAACCTCAACAGATAAGACCACATCTCCGAGAGCAACTGCACTGACCCCACTGGATGGTTCAAATCCTGACTCTGCCTTTCACCTCTCTGTACTTAGTTACTCTTGTCATCATTATGACAGAACACTGGTGGAAAGAACTTCAGGGAGAAACTATCTGTTTGGGCTGGCAGTTTGGAGGGCTGCATTCCATCATGGCAGAGACAACAGAATAGAGGCTATGTCAGTGGGAGGGCATATCTGGGACATTTTACATCTTCATAGATGAGGAGGCAGAGGGAAAGAGAGCAGGAAGTTGGGTCATGCTATAACCCCTAAAGACAACACCTCCTGTGATCAGGAATAGCGCCACCATCTGGACACCACGTATTCAAACACAGGAGCCTGTGGGAAGCACCTATGGAACCATAACATTCCTTGAACCCAAGAGACAACAGAATTGCCCAGGAACTGTGGAGACTAAACAGCCATAAACGCAGAGGGCTCCATGCAGAGGATGAGCCCTATGCAGGATGCTGTTCTTGCTCTTCACAGTGTTTGCTATTCAGCTCTCTTCAGCGGCCTCGGCCTCGGCCTCCCCAGCTGTTGTAGAACACAGTTCTCTCAGCGAATGGCCACCATCTTCCTCATATCAGCTGTCCCTGCCTGCAAGAGGCCACCACACGTGGTTGTATTGATGACTGAGAGTCCTTCAGAGAAGGAGGGGATGCCCATTGGTCCCTCACCTGAGCTCCACCCTGCCTTCCTGTACCTTTCTGCCATTTGTAGGAAATTCTACCCTAATTGTACATAGTTTCCTGGGGGTGAGCTCTGATAGATCTCTGCTTTGGGTTATCAATGGCACCTTATGAGGAAGGACAGACATTGCTGCTACTTCCCCAGGAAGGGAATTCTTGAAACAACCACAGTGTTTCCTCTTGGTGTAGATACCAGTTGGGTGCATAATTCCTCCCCATAAGAACAAGGAGGATTCCAGACACGTCTCCCCCTGGACCACCCTCTTGTGCATTCACCGCTGAGGGAATGGTAGCATAATAACATGACATCACTAGTAACATGCTTCTCCAGAGCTAAGTGAGGGACAGGCAAGAACAAGGGACATTCTGGAATGTTCTCATCAAGCACATAGATGACCAGAGAAGAGGTATGGAGTGTGGAGTGGCTGTCTCCTTTCATATAGGGAAAGCAACTCGTCTTTGGACTTCAGCTTAATAAATCGGTGAGCTTATTGGAGTCACCCATGGGAGCATGAGAGAGGGTGGCTACACCATCAAAGATATAGCAGGGACAGCTCACAAAAAGAGTCCCTTCTAGGCCTGTTCCTCCAACCCCACAGTAAGCTATGCAGCAGTAATCTTTGGGAGGGAAAGGGCCTGGTACATATTTCATGAAGTATCGAAGGTTCTGGAACCTCCCCAGCCTCGAGTGCCTCCCCACCCCCCTTCACAAGGGCATGTAGGTAGGCCCAGTCTCCCCAGGTCTCCACGCAGGTGTCCAGAGCTGCTCTGCCTCAAGGTGGCAATATTCAGGTCTGACCCAGGGGGACGGACTCCATATGGACCAGTCAGCTGCCAGCCCCTCTTCACCTCTCCACCTCCCTTGAGCTCTCCCAGTAAGTCCCCTTCCTGCTCCTGTTGCTCACAGTGGTTGCCTGTCACTAAGACACTAACCGGGGACCCACTCATCAGGAAATATGAATGGAGATCCGGATTTTCTGCCCCCCACAAGAGTCCAATCTGGGGCATTGCACCCAGCCCAAGGTGGCACAAAGGTGTGGATCACTCTGGCCAAGGAGCTACTCTGGCCCAGTCCCCATGTGGGTGGACAGTGTGGTGTGCCTGATCCCACACAAACATATGCCCATATTTCAACTGCAGCAACAGAATGGGGAGCAGAGATACTGTGCTTCCTGGCTCTGGAAGCAGAAGGAGCCAGTCAGAAGCCCCGGAGAGGCAGCTTGCTCTTCTCACAACTCACCTTGCAGCCTTCTCCCACCTGTCAGCAGCCACCACACTGGCCAGGCTGAGCCCTCTCTGCAGCTATAGTTGGGAGGCAAAGAGCAAGGTCTCCAGACTGCCTCCGACCCAGGGGAGCCCATTGTTCCTCTAGAAGACAGTTACCTAATCCTTGCAGTGTCCTTTGGACAGCAGATGCCCTAGAGAGAATGTCTTCCTCATCTTCTGTGTGGGTGTGTTTTGTAAATTGCCTTCCTCCCAGAACATACACTCTGTGATGAAGACGAAGAGAGAAACTACATAAGGCCGGGGCTGTGCTCAGCAGTAGAACATTGCCTTTGCATTCCACAGGACTCCAAGCTCCATCCAAAGTGCAAACAAATAAAAGACGACTAAACAAGAGACGTCAAACATTACAGCTAGCCTGCTGTGGTGGCACAGGCTCATCACCCCGGCTACTCACAGGATGAGTCAAGGCTGGGCAATGACTCAGTGCGCAAGCACTTCCACACAAGCATGAGGACCGGAGTTCAAATGCCAGGAAGCCGTATACAGGCAGGGTCCGTCTGTCATTCACTGTTCCAGTGGGGAGATGGGAAGCAGAAACGGGAGACTCTCCAGAAGTCCATGGGCTGGCCAGCCTGTTACACACAGTGGCAGACAGCAAGAGACCCTGCCTCAAACAAGGAAAGTAAGAAGACGCCCAAGGCTGTCCTCTGACCGTCACACAAGCTCCACGGCAAGCACACATCCCTACCTACCCCCATGAGCAAACAATGCAGCTGAGGCAAGATATCACAAATTCAAGGGCAGGTTAGACAACCTGTGAAACCCTGTCTCAAAATAAAAGGTGAAAAGAGAGCTGGAGCCATAGCTCAGTGATAGAGCCTTCCTTGTTAGTATGCACAAAGCCCTGGCGTCGAGCCTAGTAATGGAAGTTAATAATAAAAATAAAGAAAAGGGATAGGTGATGGCTTGGTCAGTAAAATGTTTGCTGCATAAGCATGAGGACCTGAGTTCAATACCCCAGCACCTATCTAAGCATAGGGGACATGCTTGTAAGCCAGGCACTGGCAGAGTGTGATGGCTAATCTTGGCTGTCAGCTTGACAAAATCTGGAATCAACCAGCACCCAAACCTCTGCATACTCCTGTGAGGGACTTTCTTGGTCACATTATTTGAAACAGGAAGTCCACCCAAAATGTGAGCTGCACCTTCCACATAAAAGGACATGGAAGAAGAGAGTTTTGCTCTTTGCCTACTTGCTCTCGCTGACAAGCCCATCGGTCTTGTTGCTGTGGGATTTCTTCACAGATATCAGAGCCAGTTTGTTGGCTTTCCAGTGTAGACTGCAAACCAGTAGCTCTTCAGGAATCCTCCTGACTGAACAGCTCAGATATCCAGCTTCCTGGACTGAGCAAGTACAGGATGTTTGGCCCCTGTAGTGTGAAACCCCAATGTTGGAGTACCCAGACAGCATCCTATAAGGCAATCTTGTAAAACCCAGGCATCTTCATTCTATCAATGTGCTGTTCCTTTAGGAAACCCAGACAGAAGTGGAAACAGAAAGATATCTGGACCTCACTAGCAAGCCAGCCTACCCTAAAAAAATGAATAAATAAAAATTTTAAAGCAGGCCCTAGGACCCATCCAGAAATTCCATCTCAAAAGAAAACTAATACAGTTGATACCTACTGAACAACTATACAACCAAAGTTGACATTTGGTGTTCACATCCATATGTCTGTGTGTGTGCATGTACATACACACACACACACACACACACACACACTCACCACATAAGGCCAAAATACTGTGGACAGAACTCTTAGAAAACATGAACCAAATAAATCTTCCATTTGTAAAACTGTTTCTGTCAAGTGTTTGGTCATAACAGTGAGAAAAGTATTAACAAATATTAAGGCCAAAAGGCCAACATAAAGGTTAGGAGAACTGGTTTCTTCTGGAGACTACAAGAGGCCATCTGTTTCTAGCCTCACCCCAGTCTCTAATGACTGCTGGCCACCTTGGTGTCTGTGATGTTATATTAATTGTCAACTTAACATAGTCTAGACTCACCCAGGAGAAGAATCTCAATGAGGGATTGTCTAGATTGGGTTGTCCTGTGGGTAATTCATCTTAATTACCTTCACTGAAGTGGCAAGAAGTTCACACTGTGAGTACATTATTCCTTCTGTAATGTGGAGTGTCCTTCTGTATACGTGTTGCTTTTGTTGGTTGATAAATAAAACTGTTTGGGCCAATGGCTTAGCAGAGTAAAGTCAAGTGGGAAATCAGAACAAAGATAGAGAGAGAGAGTAGACAGAGTCAAGGAGATGCCATGTAGCTGTTCAAGAAGAAAGACACCAGTCTGGAACCTTATTGGTAAACCACAGCCTCATGACGATACATAGATTAAAAGAAATAGGTTAATTTAAGAAGTAAGAGCTAGCCAGAAAGATGTCTAAGCCTTTGGCCAAACAGTTTTGTAATTAATATACTTTCTGTGTGATTATTTGGGTCTGGGCAGCCAGGAAAGAAATAAGCAGTCTCCACTTACAGGTGGGCCAACGTGGGCCAACTACATCCACATAAAACCTGAGAGAGCTTGGGAAGGAATTCTAGACACAAAAGAACAGAGTTAAGCATGACTTCTTGGTAGCAGCATTTTCTTGAGTGGGCTCTGTTTGCTAGAGGCAAGCAGAGGCATGATTCCTTTAAGAGAATACTTCTTGATTCAGCATTAGCAGCAAAAACTGCATGGCTCCTTTAAGAGCCGGCTTCCTACTTCATGCTGGTTCTGTTATGGAGCACTTAAATGGGGTCTGTGAGCAGTGTGTTACAAATTGCTTAATGGTGACA
>LOJH01020059.1:0-20611 GCA_001685095.1 Ellobius talpinus | reverse complement strand
TCTGTTCCCAGGTCCATGGCTGCTCATTCCTGAGACCCTTGGTGGGTGAGGTTCCTGCTAAGAGCAGAAGGTGAAAATCCAAGAAACTGTTCTATGTGGCAAGGGAGACAGAGACTTCGGAACACCCACCCATATCCTCTTTGAACACCAAGTGAGGTGCTGCCTGCAGCAATGGATGGTGTGCTGTGGCCCTGGAATGAAGGAGGGTGGCAGGTGCTTAGGTAGAGCCCTGCTGTCCCCCTCCACCTGTCCACCCATGAGGCTCAGGTCAGACTGGAAACTGAGGTCAGAAGTGGTTGGAGGCACAGAATATTCCTCTCTCCTCTAGTGTTGATCAGAGGAAACAAATGCCTCCGAACTGGGCAAAGGGCTCATTTACCATGCGCATAGTAATGGTGTGTTTTGAGCGTGTGGCTAACCCATGAATATTAAAAATGAAATACGCTTGATCAATGAGCTCTTTGTTTGCGATAGAACCGTCTTGGGTTCAGACAGACAAGCCCCCACAGCTTAATCACTGTCACCCAAGTGTGGTTTGCAGACGCTTGGGGTATTCCGACATGTATTGATCTGCCATCGCCGTCCCAGGCATTCAGGGATGAGGAACCGGCCATCGCCCTTCTGCTCTGTATCGGGAACACGTCAGGACCATCTACATTAAAACAACCTCATATCGATAAGCCGGCAAGCTAAAAAACACCCGCCATGGTGTGATTGATCGCTGCGTATTAACCGAGGTTATTAGAGCAGGGAAATATGACGCTTCCATCAGGGCCTCACAGCGCACAATTTAACAATCCATCTTCATTTCCCTTGCGGTTTTCTTCTTCTCCTAGGCCCATTTTGTTAGGTTTTTTTCCCTCAATTAATTACAGTTAATTAGATCCTGAACACAATGACTTTATGTTGTATCCAAAGAGACATAGTGAAGTAGGTTTCAGTGTGACAATGCAGTCAGTTAGTCCTGGAAGACTTTGTGCTGTGAGGATCCTTAGCAAGCAAACACCTCATGAATGGCAGCAGGTGACAGAGACACCCATGCATTAGCAGTTCCTGAGATTCAGGCTTATTTGTGCTTTTGCACTAGGCAACACGAGGTGGAGGATGATTGGCCCCATTTGATTTTAGCAAGGAAAGGCTATGTAGTGGGTTGTAAGATCCTAACATTTCTCTGAGGTTGTGGGATGGAGTTTTCCAGGGTCCTAAAGGAAGCATGGGAAGTCAGAACAAACATTCATAACCCTAGAGAGAGCATTTGGACACTGTATCCTGCTTAAGTCTCCTTTGGGGTCGGCTTCCTCTTGTCTCCTAGGACGCAAAGTCAGAGTCCCACTAGTACCACTCTGGGGCTGATCCTTTGTTCAGTGCTCTTTTGTGTGCCTCCTTCTTGCACAGAGTCGCAGGAGGGGAAGGGTGCAGAGGAGCCAGGGGACTCACTCCCTCAGAAGAGCAGTGAGTGGCTGAGGGCATCAGGCCCTAGGACCTTGCATCTCATCATGAAGTATCTGTGAGCTTCGTTTTCCTGAGCTGCAATGTGGGGGAGGCACAGTATCTGTCTGTTACAGGGTGCAGACCCAAAGACATCATCCTGTGTATCATGCTGACTCAAAGCTGGGGGCGTCAGGCAGGTGCCAGCTCTGTTTTTCTGAGGCAGGGCTGTTTTGCCACCTCAACACAGGCATTGTGTTGGACTGGTGGTCAGGGCCATTTATGCCAGCTGGGCAGCCCATGGATGTTACCTCCTGTGACAACAGCTACAGCTCATAACAGCTATGTAAAAAGACCATATTCAACACACACACACACACACACACACACACACACACACCTGCTTATCTTGGGCACTACAATAGATATACACAGCCTCTTGTTGGCTTCTATTCAGTCTACAGTGACTCTGGATCGAGAAAACTCTGCACATACTAGTGATCAGTGAACATGGGCTCCCTATGAGGATGGCTCAGCCTGGGTGAGTGACAGTCCCTCTAAGCCCTGCCCCTGATTGACTGGACCGTGAACAAGCCTCTTCCAGGTTCTTTACAGTGAAATTCTTTGTTTAATTTATCTGCAAAAGGAAGGAAAGGGAGGGTTGTTACACGGGGCATGAGACACCCCAGGAATAGCAACCTTCTCTCTGTAGTGGCTGGCAGCACACAGCAGCTTCTAGAACATTTTGAGAAGTGGCCCCTCCTCAAAGGTCACCGAAGAGGACAGTGCATGTCGATGTCTGTCTGCAGATGGGCACCACTGCTTTTGTTAAAGCCACTTTTTTTTTTTACAAGTGGTTCTATTGTTGATATTCCAGTGTCCCCAGCTGGCTAGTGGGTCCTGGCACCCACTGGGCTCTGTCCAAAGCATTTTCACCACTGTCACATGGCTGCCATCTCCTTTATGTCTTACCTTAAACCCTGTCATTTCTAAGATCCTTCACTATCCCCACGAGGGTCCCACCAGCCCCACCTGCCCGTTCTTGTGCTCTTCTCACCTGCCAGATGCAATGTTGGTTCCTCTCTGGCAGGTAAAGATGGTCTGTGTTGTTCCCTGAGTTCTCACAACGGATACCTGGTTCTTGCCAGCTGCTGAAGATGGAGCATTTGCTTCTAGCCCACGTCTTCCTGCATCCGTGTATAGTACAGCCTGGTGCTGATTTTCTCTCCCTTGACTGTGCAGAGGGTTGAAGAGGAGGAAGCTTCAGGTCAGGGTCCATCCTATGCTCCTGTAGATGTGGCTGAAGGAAACAAATTCTAAGCTGACCTGGTCTATGCTTATGGCCAGGAATTGGGCTCCCAGGGCAGAGCCACAGTCTGCATGACTCCCTGTAGGAGAGGTCTCCCTTGACAGATACCAACAAACAGACAGCTTAAAACAGAGACAAAGTTAGTGTTAGTGCACCCTAATATCTACCCCATCTAGGACTTGCTGGAGCTCATGAAAAGACTGACCTGTGGAACAATACCTGCAGGATCTCCAAGACTTGGATGGTCACAAGATATCCCAGAGGAGATCCAGGGAGGATCCCAATGATGATGATGGACCAGAAACCTGAGGCCTTGAACCAGACCGGTGGCTTATGACAGTGAACATTTGCTAGTAAAGCTTATGGAACCAAAGGCTGTACTGTATGATGCACTGAGGCCCCTCGAGGCAACAGGATAAAAGAAGAGGTGTTCAAGAGGTGGGAAAGAAGTGGAAGCAAAGGGGTTTTCTGTTCTTGTTTTTGGTTTTGTTTTGTTTTCAGTTTGTTTTGTTCCTGTTTTTGTTTATTTGCTTGCTTACTTACTTTGTTGTTTTCTTGGAAGATGCACTGGAGAAGGGGAGGATATGGCGGGACCAGGAGGTGAGTGGAAAGGGGGTGCATAAGGTGAAACACCCAAAGAATCAATAAAGAAGTTAAATTTGCCAGGAAAAAAAGGGCAGAGACAAAGCCCAAGTCCAAGTCAAAACTCTCAGGGTCTTCTGTTGTGGCCACCCACTAACCCAGTGATGAGAAGAGACACACACAGCAAGATTCAACCAGTCTAGAAGTTGAGGCTTGGATCCAAGAAAGAGCGGAGTCCGTTCTTACACAGTCAAGATACCACGCATGAGCCTTGCCTGCCTCCCAACCCATGGTGGGAAACTGACACGCATTATTTGAGACCTCATGGGGGGAGGAAGGTTTGTTACTCAGCATCACTGCTGTATTGCTGGCTCATACAGGTGAACCTCAGTTTAGCTGTCAATAAGCACTGAATGTCCCTAGAGAATGGTCCTATTGCATTAAGTACCCTCCAATCTAGAGACAGAACGCAACAAAGGACTCCAAGTGGCCCCATGAAAATGACACCAGCACTCAAGCTCCAAGTGTCCAGCTTCAGGGTAATCAGAACACAGGGTGGCCAGAAATGCTTTTGTTTGAGAGACCCACAAAAACGCTTTACCTCCCAACTTTGCTGTACTATGTAAAAGCTATTGTTTCTATTTACCACAAATCTGAAGCTGTCTTGCCCATGTGACAATCCAGCACATTCCACAGAAGAGAATACTCAACTTTCAAAGGCAATTTATTGGCAGATATAGGCTTCAAACTGACCACCACAGGAAGCTCCATCTTCAGCCCCATGTGTGCTTTCTACACATCACGGCTAGTCGGCTTGTTCCTTGTACTAAAATAATTAAAATATTTTTGTTCTCCAGGTTGTATTCTTTCCAAAGTAGTCTCTTCATTAAAAGACACTAATATTTTTCTGTTCTGTTACCCGCTATTTCCATCTTCTGTATTTACTCTACCCTTCTTGTCTGCTGTCAATATTTCTCAATTAACCCCATTTTTGTTCTTTTGCTATGACGGCTTATGATCTTTTTGTGTGTGTGTCTTAAAATGAGCTTTGAACATGAGAACCCTAGAAGTGTTTTCTGCAAGTGGAAGGGCTCTGTCGGCTCACACACGTGTAGGTGGATGTGTGCTTTCCCGTGTTTAAATTTTTCAGTATGATTGTTTACGAACAGGGTCTTTTGTTCCTTCAGGGCTGGTCTAGTCCAAGCACCCATTCTTCATAGGAAATGATAATCCTCAAATAGCATAATCATCACCATAGCAACCTGAGGCAACATCACAGGCAGGATTAGGGCTTCAAGAGCCTGGATCTGCATTCTTCTCCCGCTCTTTACACACCAGGCACCTCTGCTGACGGCACTCCACAGCCCTGCGTGTCAGGAGGCACACAAGGGCAGCTGAGTGGCTCCCAAGCTGAGCACAAAAAGCTGGAAGTATGCTGGCACAGTCTGAGTCTATGAGAGGCCTCAGCATAGCCATGGTCATGTGTGCACATTCATATACATGCACACACAGGGTACACGGGGAGTGAGAACATAACACACACAGAGAGAGATGCACACACACATGCACACATACACACACAGAGCTCTTACTGAGTCAACATGCCTCGAGCCATAAGCAGCACTCCAGCTCCCTCTGGGTCAATCTGTCCAACAAATGTGTTTAAGAAATCAGGTGGGGATGGGTGGGTTTCCAAAGAAAGACGAAACAGAACTTCAGTCAAGACAGTTCTGAGCTGTAGAATTGCCTTTTGATTCCAAGAGCTCAATATTAAGTGATGAGAGACAGCCACATAAGTCTAAGGACCTGAATTCTGATCTTGAACATTCTTGTTCAAAAGCCCAAAGGCCAGACGTAGCTATGCATACCTGGACTCTCAGTTCTGGGGAGGTGGAGTCAGGAGGACCCTTGGGTTTTGCTGACCAGCTGGTCTGGCCTAGTTGGTGAGTTCAAGGTTCAGTGAAAATCCCCACCTTAAAGAATAAAAGCAGTTCAGAAAGACATATGGCATGAATCTCTAGGCTCTACATAGATGTATGCACACATTTACCTGTACAGCTACACACACTCACATATGTGCATATGCACACATGAACATGCGTGCACACACATACACTCATATCTTTTAAAAAGTCCAGTAGCAGGCATTGTGGTGATCAAGTTTTCCCTTCTGTGGCTGTCTTTGGCTTCTCAACACACTACAGTTCCAGCCATGGTGAAGAAAAGGCTACTCCATGCTTTATTTTATTCCAAGTAAATGACATTGATGTATCCCTAAGCCAGTAATTTTGGAGACCAAAAGCTGCAGAAGGACACACAGACAGGAAGGAGTTCCTCCACCGGGCCCCTTCCGGCACCCAAGCTCTGGACACACAGCAGTGAAAGCCAGGCAGATATAGTTCAGCTTTGCAAAAGCCGGGCATCAGCCTACACAAAAGGCAAGAATGGCCTGCGCACCAGTTTGGCAAAAAGCAGTGGTTTTTATATTCCTAGATGCATTTCCCTGCCCTCCAAGGTCCCCGTCAGCTGAGTTCTTCAAGGAGATATAATCCTCTCTTTCATCTGGCATAGTCTTTGCCCCAAATTCTCTTACCTATCACAGCAAGAGACCCCTAACTTCCTGAGGTGTGGGCTCGATCATGTAGGAGACTTTTAGTAACTTTCCAAACCTAAGACGAACTAAGGTGTGCACAAGCAAGCAGATGCCAGCGGCCAGCTAGAGAAGACCTTGTACCTCCTACTTGTATGTGACCCACCAATAAACTATAAATGTACCTTATGCTGAAAATGGGCCACAACAATTTGGTACTTACATTGGGACTGGGCAGAAAAGCTTTCTTGCTTCTTGCCTAATCAGCGATTGCTAGCAACCAATTTTCTCTGTTCCTTCACCAAATTCAAACACTATAATCAGGTCTGACTCAACACAGGAATCCCCAAAGACTTTAAAACATGCAAAATAGAAATAAATTAATTACTCCATCAGCATTTTATGGTGCATATATAATTTTTATTCAAACATTTCATCTCATAAGGCAAGTTTTCCATGCAGAGAACACTTGATTTCATCAGAAGAAATTGCTGCCTTTACATTAGAGAAAACACAAGCTGGGTATCCCCAGAGTAAAATGAAGAGGAAGGAAATGCTTCCAGCCAGCCGACTCTGACAATGGTCCCCACAAAAGCTCTCCTCCATGCAAGGATGGTGTTCAAGTCCCAAAATGATTGGTGGGGCTGAGGCAGGGGCCAGCCCAAATGCATAGTCCCCACAGTGAGCCTCAAGAAAGTGTGCTGAAGGATGGGGCGGTCCCAGGAGGCCCAGAGACCAGGCTAGCTCTGAGCAGGGCCCTCTCGTCCTCTCTTGCCCTACTCCTGAGGCTCTATACTTTCTGTGTGTACATGTGCACGTATGCATTTATGTTCATGTGTGTGCAGTAGCATGTGGAGGTCAAAGGTCAATCCTGTCATTCCCCAGATGCTGTCCACCTTATTTCCTTAAATAGTCTCTCACTGGTATGAAGCAAGCCACAAAGACTAAGCCAGCTGGCCTCAAGCAGGCTCCTATCTCTGCCCTCAGTGCTGAGGTTACAGGCACATGTTACTAAGGATGACCATGCATGTCACTGTGGCTTTCCTCTTAACTTTCTTCTTCTTTTAAATCCTTGACAATTTCACACGTGTATATAATGGGCTTTGGCCATTTTCACTTCTCATGACCCTCTATTGACCCCCTTCTTTCTCCCACAGGAACCCCTTATTTTCCCAGGAAGCCCCTTCTCCTCTCCTGTTTTTTTTTTTGTGTGTGTGGTCCAGAGTCTAATTCCAGTGCTCACAGGGGTTGTTGACCGCAGCATGGCACACCCAGCTTTTCACATGACTTCTGGGGACCTAAACTGAGTTGTCTCCCCAGACTGATTCTGCCATCTTCATGTGAATTCCCACTGCTTCATCCCCGGCTGAGCCGTTCCTGGGGGAGGCAGACTGCCCATGTAGATCAGTTGTTCTGGCCCTGAGTGAAGGAAATAGGGCAATTAGCATCATGGCAGTGGGCAGAATTAATCACGTGTGCTGTTTTTACTCATGTTTTTCCCCAAAGGCAGCACAGGAGAGCATTGATTAGCGCAAAAACCGTCTCCGCACCACAAACACTCGATTATTCCAATGTTTACTCCTGTGAAAGCAGCAGAAGAATATGTGCATCCAACAGGCACGTTCTGCAAAGGCCAGAAACAAGGCTTCTGTGGATCTGTGAGTCCGTGGACCATGGTCCCAGCCACCTACAAATTCAGTGCATGATCCCTCTCAGGTCGTCTCTCTCCGGTGCTGTGGTCTTCTCTCCAGTTACTCATCATGTTGGTGCTGTTGATTGAAACAAGGTCTGTAGCAGGCTGGTCTGGAACTTAGGGTCTCCTGCTTCAAACCCCTGACAACTGGGGTTATATCTGTGTATTACATACCTTCACGTGGTCATCTTAAGTCCGGCATTGTTGTGCCTCTTCTTTGTCCCTGACTCGGACAGTCCCTCGGGTCAGAATAAAGGGACTGACTAAGCTCTGAGGTCAAAGGTCTTCAAACTCAGAGTCCTCTCTCCTGTGGCCATCCTGGAGAAGTGGGCACACGGCTGATTAAAAGATTCCCCAAACTCTCACTCCCACCCTCGGCTCCAGAGCCTCACGTTTCCTTCGCTGCCTCTGGCCTCAAACAAGGGACACGCTTCGGTCACTGGAAAGACCCGAGCAGAGACTGGAAAAGACGGCCTCTCGGTCCCCTTCAGTCTTTGCATTCATTAAAGGACCTACTCAGGGAACCTGCCAGAAACAAGCATGGAGATGCCTGGAGAGCAGAGACTGCTCATAACAAGATGTAGGAGCCAGGGATGCCAATGGCCGTAAACACCAGTGAGTACAGACCAGAGTCCCTGCTCCTTCTCAGTGTCACCAGTGTGAGAAGGCAGGGGCTCTCCTCCTAAGAGGAAAACCAGAGCCGCCCCTCCCTTCTGTATCATTGTGTCTGCAGATCCCAGCATGGTAAAAGTAAATAGGATAAATCAATATTTGCTGGTGAAGAAATTAAAAATGACCGGCTAGGGAGTTTTCCCGAGCGAGGTCGCCCTGGCGGGAGCTGGTCAGCTCCCATCAGTGCTGCTGGGGTTGGTGGCCTCTGGGAACCATGTGGGCAGTCTTCCAGACAATCAGAAATGCTCAGGTCTCAGTCTGCAGAAGAGAAAGCCGCCGTGGGTGTCGCTGGGTCCCACTTCCGCTTTACCACTCATGTGTCCGCTTTACCATAGCCCACACACGATTCCAGCCAGTTCCTCTTTAATCCTCTTCATGGGACACCATCTACCCAGGGCGGTAGGTCCTGCTCCCAGGAGAGTGCCCACCACAGCCTCCTCTGAGCGGCTACTCCCCATCTTCCTGTCTACACCTTCAGTTGCACGGGGCCCTGTCTTCCCTGCCATCTGTCACAGACGTTACTAACTGCCAGGGTAACCCATGAGCCCAGCCACCTAGATACAGCTTGGAGAAAGAATCTCCCAAGTCAGTCTATACTCAGCTTCTCCACAGTTCCAGCAGGCACTCCAAAGCAAAGGCGGGTTCTGGTCGCAGGCTAGGCCACCCAGAACTCCAACCTCCTCCAGAAATACAGACAGCCCTTAGGTGAGCAAAAACACTAGCCAGGATGGGGGCCTTTCTGAAAACTGAGGACAAATAGGAAGGCTGTTCCCTTCAGCCTAGCTAATGAAGCATCGCACTCTTGTCTTCTTTTGCCTGACAGAAAAGCATCAGTGGTGACTGAGGCTGAGCCCAGATAGACACTGGGTTAAAGCAGAGTGATGTATAGACCAGGAGGAGCAACCAGTGGCTTTCTCCTTTATGCACTGGCACTTAAAAACCCGAGGACTCTACTCTTGACCACAGGCCAGGATCCAAGGCCACCTTAGTCATGGGAGTATCCTGAAACACTTGACCCAGAGACCAGTGACTTTAAAAAATGAGCCCAGACTAGCCAGCTTCCCCCTGAAGGTTCAAGGTTCAAGCTACTTCACCAAACGACAGAAACCCATGAGTCAGAAACTGTTACACTCCACCAATAAGCACCAATGAAACGCAGGCAGAACTGGGTATAAGAGATCTGCCTGGTAGACGCCTCCTGCTCCATGGGGCTTTGCGGCCACTGATAATCCATGACTTGCACTGGCCTCAAGCTCACTGGCTTTCTGCTCCCATGACCTGGGTGGTGGAATTCATGCCCCAATTCTGGCGGACCCACCTGAGTCATGGCCATTTGTCTCCACACAAAGAGATAGTACAACCCCACTACATACATGTTCACATGTTCACATGGGGCTCTGGGGTTTACCAAGCTGTGGTTTAGAAATGATTTCTCTTACAGGTCACACGCTTTCTGAAGTGGGAGATCTACTTGTTCCCATTTCACAGGCGAGAAACAGCAAACAGAGGTGGAAAATGTTCCTTGAACACTGGGAATGACGACCACAGCACAGTGGCTTCATCACAGGATGGCAATGCCCCACCATTTGTTTCTGTGACCTGACATGGTGAACAATGCTTATCCCCTCCAGCTTCTGCAGACATGAACCCCAGAGTCAAGATGGCTGTGACTATACAGTTTAGAAATTTCTTTCTTCACCCCATTCTAGGAGGCTGGCTCAATCACCTGCCAAAAGACATAGATAGACATCAACGAGACCTGGGTACTGACCATGCCCCTGCTAGCTGGTGAGGGCACTGGAGTCCCCTGCTCTTGACTGGCCTACAGATACAGTGCTGGGGCTCAGTCCTGGAGGTTTGGACCAAACCCAGAGGACAGATTTCCTTGAGCCTATCCACCCAAGGAATGGCCTTCCACAGTCCACTCACCCAGGGGAAGACTTTCCACAGCCCACCCACCCAAAGGAAGACTTTCTGCAGGCTACCCACCCAAAGGAAGACTTTCCACAGCACCTACCCATCACAGAGAAAGACTTTATGTAGCAACCCACCCAGAGGAAGACCTTCCCCAGCCCATCCGTCCAGAGAAGGACCTTCCTCAGTCCACCCACCCAGAGAAGGGTCTTCCTCTACCCACTGGCCCTGAGGCAGACTATGGCTAAATTGGTGTTGTACCCACAGTCACCATGAACTCAGTTGAGGCTCTTTGTGACATCCTTCAGAATTTGGTCCTTTGTTTGAGCATTGCCACCCCCTGATAAAGCCCCCACAGTGCTTGTGCTTAGAACTGAATCAAAGCCTTGGGCCTGTCTTCTAGTCCCAGAGGCATGCTGGCTCCCTAGGCTCCAGCTGGCCCTCACACAGCCATGTGATACACGACACACATGCCTCCTTGTTGCTGTCCTCGCAGGCCACCATGCTTGGTGCTTCCTCTAGCCTTAAAAATTTTCTTGCCACATCCCTTGGGAAGCTTCTCCCAATAATATATCTGGGGGCCTCTGTCTCGCTGGTACCCCAGGCTATCACCCTACTGGGCCTTTCTGGGGGCATCATCGTGGTTTTATTTAATGTCAATTTCCTCAGCTTGACTCTCAAGTGAAGGTGTTTTCTGTGTGTCCCGGGAGCCTAGAATCATGTCTGGGAGTCACTAGTTCTAAACACCATGGCTGCATTAGCTTCTAAGTCAATACACAGACTTTGCTGGAGTACGTGGGAAGGTTCTGGATGTAAAGGGCTGCATGTTTTCATAACATAAATTAATGCTAATTTGTGCTAAGAAAATATGTGTAACCCTGAAAAGATGCAGATAAAGGCCACATCCCCATTTGAAGGTCTGAGTGGCGAAACAACAAGCCATGATTTTATGTTTCTTTGGGGATAAAAATAGCATTGCAGTAATTCAGCAGCCCCCACTTGCCAGTGCCTGCAAGGAAAGACGTTCCCATGAGGCCAATGGAGCTTGAGCTACCCGGGAAGTTCTTGGTGGGGTCTGTCTTGTTATAGAAAGCAGTGCTTAGAGGGATAAAACTGGTTGGGTATTTCTTCACCTCTCATCTTCAGGGTGGGCAATGACATAGACAAAACTCCTTCCCTCCCAGCTGTAACTATGGAGGGACTTCAGGTATGCCCTAATCTGTCCAAGGCACTTGAACATTTGGACGGAAGCAACTTGATCAGCAGAAGCAAGAGTCGGGTGAACAGCTGCTGACTGACTGCTCTCCGGCTTTCTCAGAGCTGCAGGACAGCTCTTGCTGGTACAGGTCTGCCCTGCCATTCCTTGGAAAGAAGCAAGACTAGGCCACATCCAGGAAGACTGGGAAGCAAGCCCATGATACCACAGGGGCTCCAAAGATTAGGATTTTCCATGTTTGCTAATGATGCTCATTCTTTCTTTTTGTCAGAAATGGAGAGATGACTTTGTTCCTGGAGGTGCAGACCAGGAACCTGGGGCGGGGAAGACAGAAGTATCTTAAGGCCTATCTGGGCTAAAGAATGAATTTAGGTCCAACCTGGGCAATTTGAATTTAGGTCCAATCTGGGCAACTTATCAAGATCCTGTCTCAAAATAAAAAGAAAAGAGAGGGCTGAGACAGGCTGGAGCTGGAACTGGGGCTCAGCGATAGAATTCTTCTCTTGCTACGTGTATATGAGGCTCAGCGTTAATTCTCAGTACAAAAAAAAGTGTGGACAATGACTTCCACAGAATAGAGTGTGTAAATTTCAACAGTTACTCACGAAAGCCTTGCTCTGCACCCCTGCACCACCCCCATCAGAACAGAGCTCCCCCACCCATCTCCAAGTGCTCCTGTTGCTGTTTTGTGGAATGAGGGAGCAAACCTGGAGCCTGATGCACGCACGCTCATGGCTGCACTGTTTTGTTCTTGGGGACCTGGCTTACCTCATTTCACAGTGTATGGCTTTTGAAAAGGTAATTGATGCTCTGTGGGTTTTTGTTTTTGACTCCAGCATGTGGAGCTGGCGAAAATAAGAGGGGCAATGAACAAATGGCTACAGTCAGAGGGAAGGACTGTTTCAGAAGAAAGAACCTGGTGACTGAGATCGAAACGCATGGCGTGTGTAAATTGGGACAGAACTTCCACCTCGAAAAGTGGCAGAAATCAGTCTTTACACAAAAGCTTCATGGTGCTGGACAGCATGGCAAACTCTCCTGTGACTTTATCTGGTATAATGCCACATTAGAATGAGGGGACATGCTGATGAGAGCCCCTCAACATGCATCTTCCAGGGCCAGTTAGTTCCCCTGGGGCCACTCTGGTGGAGTCCTTACACTGGAACTCTGGTTATGTCCAGTCCCAAGGCCACCATGTGTCCCACAGTGGGCTCTTCTCGTGGTTAAAACCAAACTTCCCAGAGGCAGACTAGTGCCTGGAGAAGCCTGACCCCTCTGCTTAGTGGGAAGTGACACGTCTGTTTACTTATTTTAGTCTCTGGGTCTCATTGCCCAGAGCTAGCCACCAGCCAGAAGAGCTGGCAGCACCCAGTGCCCACAGGCTGGCGAGATGCGGTGTGCAGAATGAATGGGCTCCATGCTGGTCTCTCTTCAATCCCCACCACCCTAGGCTGTAGGTTGCTTGGTAACGATGTTCAGGATGGTCACGGTTGCATTAAGAGGAACATTTTGAAAAGAGGATTGCTTAAAATCTGACAGCAATTACAGGGAAAGCAGGTTTCTTTCATCTCTAAAACCAAAACACAAATGGATCTTCCCATTCTTAGTATTTTATTATTATTTAAATCAGTTCCCACTGTACTTGAAGCCTGGCTCTGTGTCAACACATTTAGAGGCCAGCACTCCCTTGGCCTATGAGCCTCTTCAGAGAAGGAATGGAGGGATCTAGCTGGCTTCTGACATCCTCTTAGCCTCCGAGTTTGTGATGAAAAGAAAAGGGAATTTTACAATCAACGCCCAAGCCAATTGTGTGTTGTGCCTGTTCCTTGAGCCACCGGCCTGAAGCCTTTCTTTCGACTGTTGATAAACCAACCCAATAGACAGGAACCTTCTGCTTAGCTGACTCACGTGTGATGGCCTCGTATTAAAATGTGAGTCCTTAACACTGGCAATACTACGTAAAGCATTTGTATTTCCAGAGAGCCCGATGCAGTGCAGGGCCCACAGGGAATTCTCAAGAAATTGTTCCTTCTCTCTTGACAGCATAATCTTTAGCCACACAGTCTAGTCACAAGTATGGCTGCCTTCAGCCTGTGAAATGGAGCTGTGTTGATAACACAGCCAACCGTGCAGGAAGGACCTAAGAACATCCAGATTGTTCAAAAGTCTCTGTCCCATCCCCATATACATTTATTTGTCAGTCCGTCTACAGAGGTGTGGAGCCAACTTTATGCTTGACACAAAGGCTTGGCAGCACCAAGTGCCCTGGGAGAATCGCCACCACAGTTCCTCAGCCTGGACACTCTTGACCGTGTGGACCAGAGGGTGTCCTCCGTAGGGCAGGATGCTCAACAGGAGCCCTGCCTCTGACTGCCCAGATTCAGTAGCAGTGACCCTAGTCATGGGAGTGAAAAGCATCTCTAGACATCATTGCATGTCACTGGAGAAGATAACAGCAAATCACATGATTGTGACCCTCAGAAGTAGCCTCCATAAAGGATGTTTAGTGAACACATTTCAGGGATAACACCTCCCTAGCAGTCCAATACCTCCTTGTCCATACTTTCTCCAGATCCTTCACCATGGCCTGAACCCACTCTATCTCACTTGGAAGAGTTCTTAGGTGAAAAAGGATCCATCTGACTTACCCAGGGCTCTGGGCACACAGTGGGCACACCCACTGCTCACTCTCTCTTACCCAGGGCTCTGGGCACAGAGTGGGCACACCCACTGCTCACTCTGTCTTACCCAGGGCTCTGGGCACACAGTAGGCACACCCACTGCTTGCTCTGTCCTACCCAGGGCTTCAGGCACACAGTGGGAGTCAGAGTCAAACTTGAGTGTAACCAGCAGACACAAGTCCCAACTTCATCTAGGACCTGGACTTCAGGATAGACTCAACTTGCAGTTCTGGAAGACCAGAGTGGTAGACTTTGGACTTACCCTACACCCCTCAGTTAAAGATCATTATCCTAACAGGAGGGAGACTAATAAAGTCAATGTTGACCGGGGCAATCCCTGTGAGAGTATCTTTTACCACCTTCCACAGTTTGGATGGAGATTAATGTTCTCAGCAGTTTGAGGAATGAGAATTGGTACAGGATGCTGGGGTGTCTGAGGTGATTCATGGGTACTGCAGAAGAGAGAGGAAACCATACAGGAAAGGTTTTCAGATGTGTGGGTATTGCCCATCTGATGCATACTAAGCAGAACACAGAGCTTCTGCACCTCCCAGAAGTGTGTGGGCAGAGCCAGGTGAGAAACTCTGGGCCCCAGGGCTACTGCACTGTGAGGTGGCCAGACCAAGGGAATGCATCCCTGAACTGCACAGTCTGCTGAGACTTCACAGGAAAGTGCCTTTGGAGCAGTCACACATGTCCTCTGCCCTTCCCCATAAAACCCCACCTGGCCAAGCTCAACAGCTGTCCACCTGCCAGGGCAGGACACTTTGCTTCGGAGAAAGACCAGGAAGCCTAGGTTCATCACCGCCAGTGTCCAGCACACAGAACAATAACTTAGAAACTAGAAAGAAGTTGGGTGGTGGTGGTGCACGCCTTTAATCCCAGCACTCAGGAGGCAGAGGCAAGTGGATCTCTGTGAGTTCGAGGCCAGCCTGGTCTACAGAGTGAGTCCTAGAACAGCCAGGACTGTTACACAGAGAAACTTTGTCTTGAAAAACAAAACAAAACAAGGAATGCTTTTTCAAGAATTCTATAGCCAAGAGGAGAACCTTCAAAATAAGGGCTGTCTGAGGTGACCCAAGTAGGAACCGTTCTCTTGAGTGAAGAACGGTGCTGTGATTGTTCTAAGAACCTCTTCTAACTGGAGAGACATGAGAGAGGATGGAACCCAGACCTAAACAAATGGGTGACAACCATCTGAACTGGCAACTATTGGGCAAACATAATCTCTTTGCCCTTCCTAATGATAATCAGAAAATAGACTACTTCTGAAAAAATAACACATGGCTCAGGGTTTCAAAGAGATAAAGGTGTGAGCTTAGCAGTGGTGATGCACGCCTTTAATCCCAGCACTAGGGAGGCAGACGCAAGTGGATCTCTGAGTTTGAGGCCAGTCTGATCTATAGAGTGAGTTCCAGGACAGACTCCAAAGCTAAACAGAGAAACCCAAGAGAGAGATAAAGGTGTGAAGCATGTGACAAGAGGGGAGGGCTGAGCACAGGCTTAATTCTTGAATCGTGTATGCACACGATACGGCACATGGTAAGCCATGGTGAATGATGTGTGCACCAGATATGGCACATGGTAAGTAATGGTGAGTACTGTGTGCACATGGTAAACCATGGTGAATAGTGTGTACACAGGATATTGCACATGGCAAGTTATGGTGAATGCTGTGTGCTCAGGATATGGCTCATGGTAAACCATGGTGAAGAGTATAATGCATGAGAAAACAGAAAACAAAGCCCAGAGGAATAGATAAATATCAGAGACTCAACAACAACAACAAAAGCAATAATGATACAAGACTAGAGGGCTAAGGGAGGACTCTGTCAGGGAGGCCGGCTCGGGGAAGGCCTCCCTTGAAAGCAACTAGAAATGAGTTGAAAACAATAAGCTGGGCATGGTGGTGTGTGCCTTCTGTAATCTCAGGAAGAAAGAATCAGGCAGATCCCTGACACTCAGTGTATGCCTGCAGAGCCTGTGTGGTGAGTTTCAGGCCAACAAAAAAGCCTGTCTTTAAAAACTGTCATCAATGTGAAGAATAAATTCCTCTTTACTTAAGCAATTAGTAATAATAAAACCTAATTATTGAAGAAAATTTAGATAAAAAATAAACTCAAAAATAATGGGTAGTTCCTGAAGAATACAACCTTAGGCTATTTTACAATCTACACATGAGCACATAAATGTGCACACATACACAAAAGGAAACTAGAAAAGGACAGAAACAAAGGGTGAAACAGTAACAGGTGGGAAAATAAAAAATAAAATCAAACTCAAGTATTCAGACTCAGCATCTCTAATTCATTGGTTAATATCAATTACTAACTTGATGGGAACCATTCAGGGAGACAAGTCCCTGGCCATGCCTGGGAGGCATTGTCTAGATTAGCTCAGCCTCTGTCCCTGTTTATTGGGGATTATCTCGGTTAGGTAAACTGGAGTGGGAAGACCCATCCTAAAAGTGCCTGGCTCCATCTCATTGACTGGGGTTCCAGACTGGATAAAAAGGAGAAAGCAGATTGAGTGCCAGAGCCCATCTCTCTCTGCTTCTTGACTGTGGATACAATGTGACCAGCTGCCTCAGGCACCTGCAGGTAGGACCTCCCACCAATGGACTGTTCACTCAAATGGTGAAACAAAATAAACCCTTTCCCCACTAGGTTGCATTTGTCAGCGGGAAAAGTAACTAAGACACCATGACATCTCCTCAGGAGTATGTGGGCTTTGTGGGGCTGGGGGCAGGGAGCCTGCCGACAGCAACAAGAAGGGAAGAAACTTGGAGCCAGGTGTGTTCTGGTAACCACCTCCCAGGATTCCAGGCCGAGAGCTGTTGCTCCGATGCAGGTAGCCATTCCTGGTCCAGGACACAGGAGGCTGTGAGCCAGCATGTCTCTGTATGTTACCTCTCAGCAGCTTTAGCGGGGAATAATTTGCACTCATTTAACTATCTGACTGAGTGGTTTGCAAGAGACCTGCAGCTGCACACCCAATGCCAGAGGAGCACACTCCCCAAAAGGATCCCTCCTGCCCTTCTACAGCGTTCTTTCCCCACACATTCAAGTTCTCACAGCAGGAAAACTAGAATTCACAATTTCTGTGCACACATTTGAGGAAGAACGAGTCATGCCTGTTTTGGTCTCACTTCCAAACAGCAACCATGTGTCATCTTCATGTTGGCCCTGTGTGTGGTCTGGGAGACCGCACGTCTCAGTTTAGGATAAGGCTGGACCTGCTGCTCCACTCCTTCCCCATTCTCTCCAATAGCCTTGCCATCCTAAAAGAGATAATGTTCCCCATGAATCTCATGTAGTTGAAACTTTGATTACTCTCATTTGCATGAACCAGAGGACTCCAGAAAAATATTTCTTTGTACAGATACTTGTGTAAAACTTCAAAAACTTGAGTATTTTGAATGATGTTGATTGAGATTATTTTGACTGTCTACTTTGATGTCCCCCTCAGCAATGAGGCCACCATTCCAACCAAGGAGAAGTTCCTGCTCCCCTGTTCCACATCAACTCGCTAAGAAGTTATATTATGAAGCTAACATCTGCCACAGTGCCAGACAGCAGATAATGAATGAGGAGAAATCTAAGGAACCAGTTCATGAAAAACATTCTAAGTCACTTAGTTCTTTAAAGTGAACTTGATCAAAGATTCCTCGAGTTTCAGAAGGACACAAAATTTACATTTGACATCAATAAGAACACTTTATGATAGAAAAGAAAAATTTTCCATTCACAGAGAACTGATTTCTGATCAGTGTTTGGATTATCAGGGTTCTCTAGAGGAACAGAACCATTAGAATGAACACATATTAGATGGGCTTACACAATACAGGCTGGATAGCCCAGCAAAGTCCATTTGCATGCTGGAGAGAAAAGAGCCATGAGCCTGGTGTCTCTGCAGTTCCAAATCTGCTCTTGAATGCCTGAAGGATTTCCTGGGAGCTGCTGGTCTTCAATCCACGCTGAAAGCCCAAAGAAGCTGGCTCTCAAGTTGGCAGCAGCAATAGAATAGGCTCAACTCTCACCAGGAGGAAGTGAGGCAGATGGACAACAGCTATAGCTTTTCCCTCAATCTCTTTGTATTTGGGCCGCCAGAAGGTGCTACCATGCTCACAGAGGGTCTTCCACTGTACTTAATCGTTCCAAGAAATATCTTCTCAGATTAGCCTAGACGTGTGTCTTTTATTTCATCCCAGACTCAGTCAAGTTGACGATTACAATTAACCATGACAGTATTGATAAAACCAATCCAGAGTCATCGTTCAGCCAACGATGTCATTTCTTTCCCCCTCTGAAATGATCCTGTTTGTCAAGTAAACACATGGAACAACAGACAGGGAACATGACAGAGCTTTGCATCACACTGTCAAATCTGAACAACAGTCATTATTGTTATCCCCCTTGTAAGTATTAATGTGGAACAATGTTCTTTAATTATTGCTTTTGGAACTTTATAATTGACCTATTCACAATGGAAATTATTTGCCTCAGCATGCAAGCCTAGTTGGGAGTAGAAAATGTTTTTCAATGAGGTCTTAGTAATTAGAAAAATTCTGGCTTTCTGTTTTACTTCTTTGTTGTGAGTAAATACTCCTTCCTGCTTCTGGTCTACTGAGCCTGGTTCCTCTGGAATTATATTCATTATCTAAAGGTGGCTGCTGCGTTGGTTGTAATTTTTCAAGTTCCATAAAACCACACAGCCTTCTGCCATGGAGCCCACCATTCCCAGTCCCCAAGCCACATTCCCAAGGTTAAAAAGGACAAATCTCTGGTCCTGGGGTATCCTTCCAGTGGGCTGAATGGGGAGGGTAAAGACAATCTTCCTCATTTTATTTGTCTCCCCATCCCTCTACTCAGTGGCTGTCGTTATTTCCCATTTCAGAGAATTAATTATTTGAAACTTCCAGAAACACCCTCAGATCTCACAGCAGCTGCCTCTGCCCATCAGTGGGCAAGTGCCTGCAATCACTCCACCAGGAACTACTGTGCTGAGGTCAGGGGTGGCAAACGTGGTGAAAGTCATTCTCTTTCTTGCCATTAACACGCTTTGTAGATAATTATGTAATTTTCCCAGTATCCCTGGGGATTCGCTTTAGATGTCCAATCTCAAGAGTGATCTTTGACAATAGAAAATTGTGGGTAATTTCTGTTTGTTTGGGTGTCGTTCCTATAGTAATAGGAGTAATTTTTAATAAATGGAGAAAGTTGTGCTCAGCATTTTGATCAATAAATAACATTGGTTGTTTTTTTCTTTCTTAAAAAAAAGTGCTCACAATAGAAATCTGCAGCAGAAACAAGTGAGCAAGAACCCACCCAGAGTTCTTTTGTGGCTGGTGTTGCAAGTGTGATGGCATTTCCAGTCTAAGCACAGCCAACAAGCAGGCCACGAGGACCCATTTGTCTGTGTGATCCCAACTGAGGCTGTGGGGATCCCGAGCAGGAGAAGAGTGGAGACGCCAGTGTGATTTGGAGACAAACATCCACCTTTTGACCCACTACCAGCAACACAGAGGACCCATGAGAACCTCACACACCACATGGTCAGGAAGACAGAGGATGTGGAGCCTCTCACACAGCTGTTCAGCTTTCCCCCAGGGTTAGTAAGCCATGAGTAAATTTGGGTGTCTAAACCAGTCAGTGCCTGCAAACCTACAGTGACCTTCTTTTCCAGTTACTAAACGATAAATAAATCATTGTGCCTCTTTCCTTCATCCACTGTGATTATTAAGACCATGCCACACACCAGGCAGAAGCCTTAGATCAATGCTGTTTTCAGCATGGCGGAATGTCCAAGAAAGAACCCTCACACAGCTTGTGCAAGCACCATGGAGTAGTCAGCTTTAATTGTCAACTTGACACAACCTAGAATCAACTAGAAAAAAGTCTCGGTGAGGGATTCTCTGTTTTTAATTGGCCTTTGGAAGGTTGTCTTAAGTTAGCTGATGTGGAAAGACCCAGACCGCTGAAGGAAGCAGCATTCTCTGGGCAGAGGCTGCTGGACTGCATAAGAACAGAGAAATCAAGAGGAAGACAAGTGAATGGCAAGCAAGTGAGCTTGTGTGCATTCACTCTTGGACTGTGGAAGTGACGTGACTCTCTGTCTGAAGGTCTTGCCTTGACTTCCATCAGTGATGGACTCTGACCAGAGCTGTGATATGAAATAAGCCCCTTTCTCTCTGAGTTGCTTCTTGTTGGGGTCGCAGCATCAGAAATGAAAATAGGAAACATGGAAAATTGGAGTGGGAATGTCAACAGCCTGACCAGGGTCCAGATGGGCTCCTCCAGAAACAGAACCAAGGCAGGGACTCCAGTGCAAGCCTTTGCTTTGGGAGTGAGTCCCAGGGGGCTCCAGCTGGATAGTGGAGAAGGGAGACTCCCAGGCAGGAAAGGCAGTCAGCAGAGAATGTGGGAAGGAGACAAGCCTTCTAAAGAAGTAAGGACCCAGGGCTGGAGAGATGGTTCAGAGGTTAAGAGCATTGCCTACTCTTCCAAAGGTCCTGAGTTCAATTCCC
>LOJH01020058.1:10451-20923 GCA_001685095.1 Ellobius talpinus | reverse complement strand
GTTAGTTAGTTAGTTAGTTAGTTAGTTAGTTAGTTAGTTAGTTAGTTAGTTTGATGTGTTTTATCATGGAGAAAAGCCTCTTCAACCTCTTTGTATCTGTTTGCTCTTTAGTGTCCTTTTTTCCACTGGGTTGACGTCTCTGAAGTAAAGCCTTTCTATTGGTGTTGCCCTTTTTGCATAAGCAAGCATCTCTTTTGAAGTCTACTGTATAGCTCTTTTCATTTTCTCCCATTGGCTTTCAGTATTTGTAACGGGTTGTTTAATAATTTCCTTCACTTTTTTTTCAGTGGTTCTCCTTGTACTCTGGGTTCATCAGCTGTTTACAATCAGTTTTCCTTTCATCTTGCCTGCCATGCCTCTCCTAAGTTTCAGTTGAATGTTGCCCGTATCAAGTTGGTGATCTGACCCTCAGTTGGCACTGCAAAATGATTGGGTGTTAGAAAAGAGGTTTTTTTGCTGACTAGAATATAGTCAATTTGGCTGTATGTGCATTTGTCAGGAGATTATAACGTCCAGCGTGTTGAAGGTTTGGCCTGCTTAAATTATGTATTTGGATCTATACAAGTCATTTGCATAGTGGAGGTCAAGCAGTAGTTCCACTCTATTTATTGTTCCTCTGTTGTTCCTTTGTCCTAATCTGTATGTTCCCATGACACTACAGTCCATTCTTTTTCCGGATCCCATTCGTGTATTGAAGTGACCCATAAATGATTAGTATATCATTCTTATATGCTGTCCTAACCTCGTTCAGTAGATCTGTGTAGAAACAGTTGATGACATCCTCTTCTGCTTCTGCTGTTGGCACATATACCTGTATGATAGTTACTTGATGTGTACTGTCTGAAATCTGGCTGAAATAATTTGGTCATTTATAGGTTGGTACCCAACCGTGCAGTTTTAGACAAAATTGGACAGCACTAAAAGCTACATCTGGTGCATGCTTTCCCTCTCCAAGTTTATAATCTTGCATCAATTTACTACAAGTTCTTGTGTTCCTGTCCAATGCATTTCTGCAAATCCAATGACAGCCTACCTTAAATGACTGAACTCATGCATGAGCAAACCTGTTCGCCCAACTGTGTTCAGTGTTCTCTCACATTCCAGGTCCCTACTGTGGTGACTCTTTTCCTGTCCATTTCTATCAGCTCCCCTCCCCACTTTCAGCTTTAAGAAAGAAGCATCATCTGTCCTGTGCTTAAGATATGAAGGTACTGGGGCACTGTCAGTCAGTCTCCCGGTAGCTGCCTCCTTGGAGGTGAGACTGGAAATGACCAGCTACGTCCTCTGGAAACCTGGGGAATTTAGTACGTGGGTAGAAAGAGGTTCAGCTGGTCGGCTAAAGTCTACCACATGAAGACGAAGAGACCTGGTCAGTTCTGCTCATCAACTCGGACCATGAAAACCAAAATAGACAAGTTCAACAGAAACACCTAGGTTAAAGTCCCAGACTATGACAGTTCCCCAGTACCTTTCCAAATAACTAATAACTTGTAAAGCCTTACCAAATATAATAAAATCACTTTTGGAATTTCCATCAATACCAATACCAGTTACATGCAGAAATAGCATTACCTCATAACGACATCATAGAGCAAACTAGAAATAGTAAGGACAACAATCTAGATCTGCAGTACTGAATCTGGATGTACTCCTGTGGGCACAAATAGGGAAAGGTCTCCTCAAGGATACTAGAAGTTAACAAAAGAATGTATTAGGTGGTATTGAGCATATCTCAATTTCACTTATTTGTTTCAATGTCTTTGAAAATAAATAAAGAAAACAAATTGTATATGATCAAAACAATACCTTTTTGATTAGTGTACATCGGCCCACTAATACAGAAATGGGTAGAATACTCAATCACTGGGGCTACACAAACTATACTTTCAAAAGCCATTAGAAATGTGACTGGGAAAAGGGAGGGGGGGAGAAGATATGACTGGGGTCAGAATCCAGTTCAATTCCTTGCCAAAAGGAACTCAGGAATAAAACTGAGAAACTCCCCTCCCCGACAATTGTAGTACATACAAGATTATTTTTTGTTTGTGGTTAAATTCATCAGGAAAAATAAAAAGATTAAAAGTTTTCAAAATATCTACTGTATTGACAGGGTACTTTAGGATGCGGACGAGACAAACAACACAAATGGTCCTATATTTAGCACGACAAGTGAAGAACACAGCAGTAATGAGATGGGGAAACGCTAGTGAAGGCAAGTCAGTGCAGTCAGACAACCAGAAGAGTAAAAAATAAAATTGCCAACACAAAAAGATGGGATAGGAGACAACTACTTGAAACTCTATTTAGATAATGGAAAGAAACAAAGGGAAGTGTTGCCAGGTGAAACTGGTAAAAACTGGTCTTCTGATGAGTATTAGACTTCAGACTAATGTGAAAAAGTTAAAGATTGGCAGCTTTACTACTGTCTTCCAGGAACTCGGCAGATACGGGTATAATATACTCTTTGATTTGAATTTGTACCAGGTTCACATGTGCCCTGTTCTGCACAACTAGTATTTTAAGGTGATGCAAAGCTAGTTGAAGTCCATGTCTAATGCTGGTTACGGAAGACCTCTTGTTCCTGAGGCACTAATAAGAAAGGGTAAATCTGAATAAGAACCCAGAACTAATATTTCAAAAAGGCCTCCACACCCAAAAAATTCTATCCACCTTTTCGATACTTGCCTACAAACTTGTAAGAAGGTGCAAAAAGATATATAGATGATAGATAGATGATAGATGATAGAAGATAGATAGATAGATAGATATAGTCCTATATGGTATACTATATATTTAAATGTGTGTGTCTGTTTGTGTGTAAATCCACCCAGAGTAGGAAAGGGTAGAGGGAATAAAGTATACACCTAAAAGAAAAGGCTTAAAAGGACCACTCCCCAAAATAACTATTAAGCACAAATAATGGGGGACTGCATGGAGAAATTGTATGAGATGTTCCTTGGAATTTTAGCAGATGTTATACACTCAGTGTGAGGCAAGGAGGAATGAAGCTACTCTGCTTGTAGGAAAAGACTGAGTCATGAATGGGGCTAAAAGTGAGGGCTCCATTGTCCACAGGCACCCCAAGCTTTTCCCATTCCGAGTCACACAATGGGTATGACAAGAACTAGAGAGCTAGTGTTTGAATCAGACCCTTTACAAAAGAGCAGAGGTGACTTAATTCTGTACATTATGATCATGTTTTGAATTTGAGTACTCCCATCCCGTATAAAAATTACTCAGAAAATGACACTTATTTTTATCCTGCTTGGATAAATCAGCCCCCCCGACAGACAGACAGACAGACACACACACACACAAATTCACTTCTGTCTTCTTTTTCACATCTCCAACTATCACATTTAATTCCTAATGTTTTAGATCAAATCATAGAGCCTACCTCACCTAAGAGAGCTGGGTCAGCAAAATAGATTATGATGCCACAGGGCAGAATAGCCATCATGGCACCATGGAGGGGCTAATGTGAGCTGCCTTTCCTTTTGAGTGTTTAACACAGCCCTGGCATCAATGTTATAAAATATTATTTTAAGTCAAGAAGAAATAATGCAACAGAATCCCCTCCCATACACACACTCCATTTTTAATTTTTCCACTCCCTCTCCCCTGCTTTCCTGCTAACACAAACGGACGCTGTAGACAGGAGGTTAAACAGAAAGGAAAAACTGAAGGGCCCAAAGATCCAGCCTCTGTGCATTTGTTTTCCGCCATTAATATTCAGTAGGTTGAAGTTAAATTAAACCAGTCTATTGTCTTTCACAAAAGCAATAAATATGAGTTGAAAATTCAAAATTACAGGCATAACGGCAGCTTGGGGCCTGTGCCTGCCACCCCAGCTAGAGCCCATCAGCTGACAGAAGCTGTGATGTAGCCTGCACATTACTTGTCCACCATCACAAAACCCAGATAACCCCTCCAAGAAATTAAATACAGCGGCAAACTGCAACCAGGGACTCTGCAAGCTCAGTAGCTATTCATCTCATCTCCCAAATTAGCAACAAATGAAAAACCTTCCAGCACCACACAGGGGTCTGGAACAGCAGCAGAAAGGAGTAAAATGAATTCATGTTGGAAACTGGAGATACTGTGCGCACAGTGACCCTTTCTCCCTGTTGCCCTCCCATGAAAATATGTAGGCCGATTGAAACACAACTGAGGTAAAACCTTTCCACTGAAGAATCCTCGAGCAATCAATGACTCAAGATTACAAAACACAAATGTATAAACACAATGTAATTCTTTTTTTAAAGAAACTAGAAAACTTTTATGTTTTAGACACAAAGAAGGCATGGCAGAAAAAACAACTAAAGGAAAACTCTATTCCACAAAGGCAATGCCAAGAGTTAAAAAGAAATGAAAACAGGAAGGGCTTTGAAGCTATGCCAGTGTTTCTCAAACATCTGGAGCACAAACTTATTAACATATTAGGGAGAGCCAATGTTTTTAGCTTTGTTGTGGGAAGTGTGCACAAAAGGTGATTCTGTGTTACAGAGCCAACGCCGTCTGCCACCCTGTCACTGTGACACAAGGTATCACATTACATATTAAACAGTCAAGCACCCAAAGAGCTTTCATTTTCCACAGCAATTTATCATTCTGGATGTGCCTGCGCATATGTGTTCACTTTCAGTTGGGAGGAAGATCATAATAGCAGCCTCCTTAGTTAATGTAGAGAGACCCTCTCTAAGGTAATAAGAATGCATGGTGTGCCGCCATTACTAGTGAAGAATAGAGCTTTGGTTCTCTCAGACTTTAAATGAAACATTGGATTGTCTGCTTTTCAAACAGTACAGGCATTCTGATACTGGTCAGCTTCACATGTGAATGTGGATATTAACCCTCAACTGTACACATGCAGGTCAGCAGTGAACATCCAACACAATGAGGAGGGGAGGGGTGAGCAGGGCAGAGCCTGAGAAGCCCAGCCCTGGCTTGTCCATTGACATGCTTACAACAGATCCATACTGATGTGGCTGATAACAAATGACAGTCATAAGGCAGGATCTAAGTGACACTTATGGTCAACGAGGCGCAAATGAAAATGCTTCATACCTCGGATTATAGGAAATAATTATCCTTCTCTCTCATGAGAATAACCCCTCAGCCAACTGAGACTCCCCTTTGTCTACTCTCAAATAAGCATTGGAGATTTCCTATTTTAGTCAAGAAAATGTAATCAAAATCCCAGCCCCTATGGAACCTCAAAATAAATTCAAACTACAGAATGGTAACACTGGGTTGTGTTCATTTCTGTTACATATCAAAAAATATATACCAATGATTTACAAGAGGCCTTTACCCACCACCACCCTTAGTTTCCACTCACAATGTCTTCAGAAATCTAAACCCCTTTTGTAAGACAAATACGGTGTAAGACAACACGGTGACAGGGAAAATTTGGGCTACTAAGTAGAGAACTCTTTCTAATAATCAAGGCAGCCAGGGCCCCAGGGCCTTTCCTCACTTTGAGAAATATAAAAAAGGCCCAGCAGCCATCTCAATACACTGTAGCAGGTTCAAAAAATAGGCCCTAGTATGGATGACTTAATCCTTGGATGGAAGAGAACCACATCACCCAAAGACAAAAGAGACCCCCTTTTCAAACATCCTAACTAACATTCACAAGAGGGAAAAAAAGACTTCAACAACAAGTATCCAACAAAACCAAGCTGATAAACTTTATATACAGGGTTTTTTTTATTTCTATTCTTCAGAAAAAAATTCTGAATCAGCCCAGAGACTACCAGAGCACTTATTTTGTCATAAAATTTCAGTTCTTAGGATCAAAGCTCAAGCATACAATATATTATTTTTCAGTTTCACTAATACATCCTAATCATGACTTTCATAGCAATTAGGACAAGTTGACTTCAAGCCTTCCCTCAAACACCTTCATTGTGCTACAATGTCAAGCTCTACCTTTATCTACCTAATCACCATTCCGCCATCTCAGGCTCAAAGAACTTCTAGATCCATTCACCATCCCAAATCTGTTTACATTTCACACTGACAAAAAGGAAGGTCAAACACATGCCTACCAGGAAACCTATTTACAGCAACCATCCCAAGTGCAGATCCTTGGATCTCCAGCTACTGAAAATGGTTTTACAGATTTAAGGCTCAGCATTGACCACCTCAGGTCAAAAGCTGCCTTCCTTATAAGAGACAATATTGGGCTTATTAGACAGCTATTACGAGCTGCAGGATAATGGGACAAGTAAGCAACAGAGCTTTATTAACTTTTGCTTTAAAATACATCAATGAGACCAGTGTTTACAAAGTCTTCTAATGAGAAAAACAGACATGGCAAAACTTGATATTCCTTACAGATAGTAAAAGATTTTCTGTAAGAAAGTGCAATGTTTGCTTCATCACTGAATTTGTCCCTGAAATGAAGAATGAAAATGAAGCTAGTTCTCCAAAGCAAGTGAAAATCTGGGTTAAAGGCCATCAGTGAATGCCATAAACTTTACAAGTTCGTGCACTTATTTTTGCTTATAACTTGCCAAAGCTGCACATGACCCACACAATTATGAATATGCTAACAGCTATCTATACCCTTAACCTTGGCTACGGTTAGACATATAAAGGTTCCAAGTTATGATTTGTTTGTAGCATGAAAGAGATTTCCTCCAAGCTCAGTTGCACATAAACAAACAATTGCCAACCCACTTTTTAGATGATTATATTGAGAGGCCAAACAGAACCATACCCGCTGATAGCCCTACTGCTTCCCAGAACAGTCTTTCCAATACTGAAATAAAAAACTGTACAAGACTACAGGAATGTGGCCACAATCTGACCTACAAATGATGGGATCCAATATTCATCTGACTTTATATACACTAATGAAAACATGGAATGCTACAAAATACAAGGAAATAAAGGAAAACTAGAGTACCAAATACAAGAAAAAAAAGGACTCTAAGTCTAAAGCACTCTGGTACAGCCAGAATCACTTGAGGATGTGGCCTCTATTTGCGTGCCCCAGTTTCCTCCATATTTTAAGGGAAGACTAACATAAAAAGAACAGAATAAGGGAAATGAAATCGAGCATGCTATTTATAAAAGAAACTAGGAATAAAATGAGTTCACTTTAATCAAGCATCTATTTTTAAATAATGGCAAATGATCATATATATTGGTAAATTAATATCAATAAAGATATCTACTTTAGCAGAATGGCTGGTCAGTCCCCAGAGAAATGTCTAAATGCCTGGTTAAAACTGCAAATTTGGTCAAAATGGTCAACAGAGCTTAATGCATTAAAAACGGCATTAATTCTCTCTTGTAAATTTCCACAGTATCTTAGTAGGAGCCACCATTGCCCTTAGGGAAAAAGATATAAAATCTAAGAATATTAAGCAAATCCAAACACATTTTACATACTGTGTGTGTGTGTGTGTGTGTGTGTGTGTGTGTGTGTGTATCCCTTGCCACCCATAATGGATAGAATCAGGACCCCCAACAGGAAAACCCACAAAGGCCTATTTCTCCAACAAAAGCCAAATCAGACTGAAACGAATCACAAGCTATTTGTTTTTTCTTTTATTTATAGGAACAGACCTTCTATCCCAGGTTCCTCAAGATAAGCCACCAAAAACTGCACCTGACAGACCCGTGGAGCAGCCATCCTCAGAGCCGGATCATTGCAGAGACAGAGGAAGAAGGACAGAGGAAGGGAGGGAGGGAGGGAGGAAGAGCGCAGTGAGGCAGGCTCCCAAGCACTTGTCAACAATCCTCCCCTGTACGTAATAAGCAAGCGGCGGTGCAGATTCCGAACGGCAATAGGACAGCCGAACAGCAGCGGGGCCAAGGGGGAGGGGAGACAGTCGGGAGAGAAGGTTATTTATGTGCCTGGAAGAGAACTGAACACTGAAGAGGAGGGGGCATCTGGCTGCCTTTTTTCCCATCCCTGGTTTTTACCATCCTGATAGATTAAAATGAGAAAAGGCAAAAGAAAATAGCTTTCCATCCTGCCATTTCCTCCCGACCTGCAATGCAGACAAATCAAAATTACAGAATTTCTGGCACTTAGGGAGAAGGGATATGCTGGCAAGGGATAGTCACAATTTAATTGTACAGACTTTTGTGTCCAGGGGATGGCCTGTTGTACCGTGCACTAAACCTCCCCTCCCTTCTGCACACACCCATCTCCAACAACAGTGGAACAAGGGCAGTGTTTCAATGGTATCCCTTTTTAATATCATAATCTGTGTCATTCAGCACTTGGCCTTTTATTTATTTTTATTTGTGTTTTTGGCTGGGAAACCTGGGCAGCTCTCCAGACAGACTGCAGAAATCTCTCTTCACACGCTCCTCCTCCAGCCCCTCCCTCTCCTTCCTGCAATTCCAGCCACCATGGGAGCTTCATTACTTATGAAGTGACCGGATGGGCAGGCATGAGCTACAGCAAGCACAGCACACCCCTCCCCCAGTCCTGCCTAGGCACCTCCCCATAGCCCATAAATTGCTCTAATCTAATCAAGCTGAAGCTGTTTTCCCTCATTGTTTCTTAAAGATCTTTCACAAAACAGGCTCTGTAGACTGGCAGCTGCTGAGATGGGTGAAAAAGGCATGCATCCAACTGGCCTCTAAAAACTGGACTGCATGTCTCTTTTTTGATTTTCAAAGTCAATTTCTTTGAAGCTTTTGAACTTCATCTGGCAATAATGATGTGCAAAACACATGCTTTACACTACCCACATGCTTCTCTTTATGCCCTTTAGGGAAACTAAAGATGGTGGCTGAGCCCATGAGCTCCCCTGGGGTACTGAAAGTTCTACAAGATTTATATCAGGGCACTGCGAAACCCCATCCTACTACTTCGAATCTTTCCAGGCTCTTAAAACCTTGAAACCTTTACAAAGGTTAAAGGAATACACTAGATTTTCCTGGGGCATGACGTCATCTGTCTAGCAGTTATCATGGTCATTTCTTAGGTCACCACGTCAGACAAACATGAATGCAGCATTCCTGAGGAAGAAGGAAACAATCTTCTCTAAAGCCTACGTGTGAGATCCACCACTTTTAAATGACAATTACAGATAGAGTCTTATAGATAAATGGCCTGGTGCAATATCACTATTTTATAAATAAAAAGCTGTGGCCTAGGATAGGTTGGTTTCCAACCATACTCCAAGTCACTATGTTTCCTTAGAGAGGAGTTCTGTGTCATTAGGGGTCAAGTATATGTCAACATACAAATACAGCGTCTAGACACAGAGGAGATTCTCTACAAACTTTCCCACCAGAGACCCACAAAACTCCCATGCAAAATGTTCTTGCAATGCTGAGCAAGTGTTTGGCATGTATCCCTTTTGCAGCATAAATCACACATAGTCAACTAAGGACATTTGGGTATCTTCTTCCCCATCCCCTTTCCTTTTGCAGGATTAATCTAGGTTCCTCAATAATAAAGAGCACCCAGAGCAGGGACCAGCAAAGAAGATAGGCAAGATAGTTTGATGACCACCAATTCTGGGGAATGAGGGGAAAAGGCGACTCTGAACCATATACAGGTGGAGAGAAATCATATCTAAATTCCAGTTTCTCTTAGAACCGCCTGCCCGCTTTGAGAGGCCTTTTCCAACCACCACTGCTTATGTCCTCTTCGCAGAAACTACAATAAACCAGGTATTTATGTTTGTCAGCTATCTTCTGCTGCAAGTCAATCCCACTTCTGTTGCAAATTAATCCCCTCTCTATTTGTGAACACCAGTAGGTTTCCTGCTGTTTAGATGAAGTGCTGACCCCACTACCTATTGTCTTGAGCTTGATATTTAGTTTTTAAAGGTAAGTTCCAATCTTAGCTCAAGTATTACCAGCCTGCCTTTCTCTCACTTTTATAAATGAATTATGATACTGGATAGTAGATGAATTCCAGTTATCTCTCTACTTATCTTGGCATCCTTGTTCAGGGGCACTGGAAATAATTTTCAGTGTGTTCCTAAAACCATGGTGCAATTCCTCTGTGGCTCTCGCAGAAAACAAGCATTAGTTTTTTCATGGATACATATCTAGGAGCAGAATTGGTGGAAATCCTTAGACACAAAAAAGATTCAATTTACAAGTCGAATGAAAGCAAATTGGTTCCCAAAGCAGGTGTCAGACCCTACACAAGTATATATACTGTCACAGTAGTCTCTGTTTACATGAAGACACCAGAAAGCAAAGCACTGCGCTCAGAATACTACTTCTGAAGTGGTTATACATTCTAGAAGGATCTTATAACAAAGCAATTCTATGCAGCACATGGATGCCATCTACCTAATTATTGCCTAAACCTCAGGACATTTTTGTCTCTTCCATAAGCAATAATAGCTAACATCTCATTACCACCAAGTTTGGAAAACTTCAACAAATTCTCTAGGTGCATTTAGCTTCTTAAAAAATAACCAGAGCAGGCTGGAGAGATGGCTCAGAGGTTAAGAGCACTGCCTGCTCTTCCAGAGGAC
>LOJH01020058.1:0-10370 GCA_001685095.1 Ellobius talpinus | reverse complement strand
AACCATCTGTAATGAGATCTAGCGCCCTCTTCTGTTGTGTGGGCATTCATGCCAACAGCACATTGTATGCAGAATAAATAAGTCTTTAAAAAAATAACCAGAGCAAATTCCAACTTACACAATATCTTGTCTCATAAGAGCAAATCATTGTATAGCTTACTCCATTTTGAAAAGCTAAAACTGTACTATCTAATTAAAGACCTGAATAACCAACCTGAAAAGTAAGGGTATGGTGGTTTACAATTGAGAAGACTAACACAAAAAACCACAAGTTCATGGCAAGTCTAGGTTAACACAGTGAGTTCCAGGCTACCTTCACCACACAATTTAAAAACTGGTCTTAAACAGGCAAACGAGAATAATCATTCAGCCCATATTGAGAGCCAATTGTAAAGAGAAAAAGGCAAGGCTGAGTGTTGTAGCGAATCAAGGAAAGGTTCATTCACAACCCCATGCTGCACAGACACATGCTATGTTAACAGTTGAGTTTTGTGCAATTACTCCCCACAATGCAAGAAAATCCATACAAAAAAAGGAGACAGTATGGGCTGCCATGTGGGTTAACTGACAGATTATGAGGCTCTGGAGCCTAGAATTTTTCAGAAAAGAAATGTGGGCTCTTAATGACCAGACTGTACATTCCACGCCTATGGATTCAACCTGTGACAGGTTTAAAAATAAGAAAAAGGAATTGAGGACAAAAATTTACATCTGGTTTTAAAAATTGACTCAGCAGCCTGGGCTGCTTTTTCAGAGGACTCATGACCAATCACCAGAACCCAAAAATCAACTCACAACTTGAATCTAATAACTCTTCTGGCTTCCTCAGGTACTGAACATACATGATACAAAAACATCATCATTGATGCCCTGGCAATGCTTAAGCATACATGAACAGCCCGCTTATAGTGGTTCTCCAGTTGTTCCTATCTTGGGGAGTCCTAGATGCTGTGTTATTGTCATACCCAAGGTTCCAGTCTTTATACCGTCTATCCAGTGGGTTGGGTTTTTTTGGGGGGGGTGCCTTCCACTTCACCTTATCCCTCCAAGCAGTGCTATCTTCAGGTATCTGCATGCATGTAGGCAAATCACCCATATACAAAATAAAAATAAGAAATCTTAGAAAGAAATCTGCATCTGTAATAGTGCTCCTTTCCTAAACAAGACAGCATGGCTATTTTTACAAGACAGCTCTGTGTTATAGAAAACCTAATCTAGAAATACTCTGCACAGGCTACTTAGTATTCATTAGGGACTTCACTATATTGCCCAAACTGGATTAAACTGGTATCTACAGGAATCCCACAACAGTTAGTCAAAGGATGCTTATACCAACCTAAAAAGTCTTCTGGTTCTGTGGCCAAATTTTATTACATTGATCCTGGAAGCAGGGTGTGATTTTTAAAAATGGGGGGGTTGCCCACTGTGCTAATATTTTACTTTTAAAACTATTATTAAAGGGAAGGTACTCTGGCAATTGTATATTAAGTATTACTTGTTGAGGTTTTAATGTAACTGAAATTTAATACATTGGCTCTATACCAAGCAGAACTGGGTATACACACTAGTCTGGCTTGGAAGTCTTCCAACTGGACATGAAAATTCCTAAAATGGCAAAATTCCTAAAATGCCAAAACAGTGCAGTTGCCCTGTTAACATCAGCCCACACTATACAATTACAAAGTAAGGCCAATAATTGTAATAACTCAGAAGAGTGACCCATTTTGGATGGCAAATTTAGTAAAACTACCTTGTTTGCAATGATAAAACAGGGCTACAAGTAAACTAGAGAAAACCCAAACAAAAACACCTCAGAAAAGGTAAGACTTAGGGAGAATTCACCCACGCACATGCACCCACACAGGAGCAAACAAGTAATGATAGACAGCCTCCATATAAAAACATAAATGTCTCAAAGAATCAACTTCATCTTTCTCCAGAAGAGAAGAGGAAACAGAAAATGCATTATCAGCAGCTTCCAAAACTCTAGAATTAACAGAGACATCTTGCTGCCTGGACAGTCACCCAAAATTCTTCTTTACCATTGGGGAATCCATCTTCAGCCTACAGGACATAGTATCCAGCAGACTTTTCCAAAATATCTGGAAATATGTTTAGCCAGAAAAGTCTCCAAAATATTCCAAAATCCAAAATCACTTCTGATCCTGATGATTTCTCGTAAAATATACCTAATGCATAATCAATTACTAATACAATGAAAATTAAGGTCCAATGTCAATGTTAGTTTCAACACATTAAAAATTCTGATGTGTTCAATATTGCCTAAGATGGCTAGAATCCAGGAATTCCAGCATAATATGACTTGACAGATTGTAATGTGCATGGCTACAAAATATACCCTCTTAAGTTCAAACTAGGTCTTAAGGTTTCCCTTCCATGGTTTTATACATGTCAGTTGGAAATTCTCCATAGTTCCTTTCTCCCTCCAATGAGCAGACACCTTTCTCATGCAGAAAAGGCCAGTTCAGTGTTCAACCACTACCACCCCAGGCCGCTCACAGTTCTTAGGGGCAAACAACTGTACACAGTGGTGGGAGCATCTGCTGACTCATATGACCTGTGAGACACTTCTTCCTTAACCATGCCATTTAGGATAGCCTGGTAGGAGAAACCAAAGGTAGCTGATCTTAGAATAGATTCCTGATTTCAATTTGCTGACATCCAGATTCTTGGAATATTGCACACCTAGCTCCATTTCCAAGTTCCAAGTGGTCTGCTTCGTGGTGCAGCTACTGTTTTATGAGAAGGCCAATCCTCTGAATGTGTTCTTTCTACTAGATAACAGAGTATTCAAACGAATCCTCATTAATCCTTAGAACTTCATTCTTGCCAGGCAGTGCTGGCACACACCTTTAATCACAGCAGAGGCAGGCGGATCTCTGTGAGTTCTGGGCCATCCTGGTCTACAAGAGCTAGTTCTAGGACAAGCTCCAAAGCTACAGAAAACCCCAGTCTCAAAAAAAACAAAACAAAGCAAAAGAGAGAGAAAAAAAAATGCCACTATCAAATGAAAAAAATTACTGCCTTAAATAGAAAAACGATTAACAGGAGGCAAGCAAACAGGGATTTCTCCCTTGTGTGTTCTTTGAAGGTGGGCTAGAACAATCTTTCTGAGGATTGAAAATATAATCCTCCTAATCTGGGCTGGCATTGGGTGACTGTCCAGCCACTACCTACAATCTGCCTCTAAATGGTCTGTACTCATGGTTCCAGGGCCATGAACATAGCCAGCTTCATCTGTACCTGTTTTTGACACATACATGGAATTATAAAGAAGGTTTCTTAACCAAAAAACAGCTCAAGATAAGAGCAGACTACCCTCAAACCATACAGCTAAGCTTCACTAATTTGCACAGGGAAGTTAAAACTTAGAATTATCAGCATCTGTTCTCTATTACCAACAACAGCCACTTGATGGCAATCTTAACCTGCTCCCTTGGAAGTCTTCCATAAAAGACGACCTTGGGAAGACCAGTGGAACAGTTATGGGCTGCACAGTAACTAAGGGGCTGGAAAAGGCATCTCCACTGGATTACAAGAGACAGAGAAAAGTGATGGAGTATCACTTTACAGTAAAGTATGCAGTTTTGTATGCAAACAAATATTTTTCAAAACAAAATTTGTTTTTCAACAACGTTTTTGTTCAATCCATATTTTCTTTCACATGGTATGTGTCTTACACATCTCAGGACACAAGAAAGTATACTAGGACTTTCTGTTGTGTTTCTTTGTTTTTGTTTACATGTGAAAAGCCAGATAACCTGAAAGTTACTACACACACACACACACACACACACACACACACCTCCAGATAACTGACTGCATTTATCTGTCAATACAATTATAAGATATCAAAGCAAAGAAATATGGTCACATTAGCAAATACTTAACCTCCTACTTCCTGAGGTACTTTTCCTAGTACCAAATTCACCTATCTCCTTCAAAGCTGGGAAAAGTCTAAAAGATACTAGAAAGAAGAACAAAAAAGGGTAAAAGAAAGCACTAAAGGATGAGCAATGACATGAGAGATAAACAAAGAGGAAAAGAGACTAGGAAGGCTCATGGGCACAAGGAGAGATGAAGGGCAGCAGGATGGTTGGGAGAGGAGGGGAGTAAACACTAAAACTGTGTTTGAAAATACAATCAGATATTTGATAGCTTGTATGCTTAATGATTTTTAATTTACAAAAAGAAATTACTTTGAAAACAAGAGTTGTTTTATAAATTCTTATTGTGGGAATCTCATCTTTACGGAGGATTCATAAATTGTTTCTATTTGTCTAAGTGGTAAATAAAATAAATAGGAGGCTAAACCCAGAAAGACTGGCTTTAAATTATGGCACTACCGGGCTCTAGTTGGATAACCAAACTGCTACTTCATTCTTAGGGTATAGTTTTCCCCCAGTCACAAAAGTTTGTTCTGATGACTGAATGCAAAAACCAAATACTTCTAACACTCACTGTGAAATATGAAGATTGGTTTAGTTATTACAATTCCTGCCCACTGCAAGAGTCTAAAGAATGGAATCCAACTTACATTAAGTCTACTCAAAATTATTTTGCTGGCCAAAGGGCTTGCAGATCTGAGATGACATTTATAGGAAGCAATATGAAATTCAAATACAGCTAATAGCTCCCCTCACTTACTGTGTAATTATGTGTACTCGTTATTTGTGTAGCATATTATTATTTAAATGTCCCTAATTTTATCCCCAGCAGGCCAAGAGCCTTCAAGAATGGCCAAGGTCCCAGCCTCTGCAAGTTCTTTAGAAAACCTTTGTCATTTTATTACATCAAGGGAAAGGGGCATTATCAGCATCATGAAGAATAAAAGGCTCAAAATCAGCAGATCTTAACGCTGCCTCAGCCCTACGCCTACTACAGCAAAGACCTTCAGTGATGATGTTTAAGTCATGCATTCAATCCACAACACTGTTCAAAGTTATCCTGTACTTGCTTTTGTCACTTTGGTAGAACCAAAGCAAGACGGATAGTTGGTGTAAGATCTCAGAAATTGGGGTTCAACCTGAAGATTCAAAAGGCAAAATAGCCAGCCACTAGCTCTTACCTCAACCACAGTCTGAAATGGCGAACCTGCCTCCAGGAATGAGTCTGAGAACTGTCTCCTCCCATCTTATGACTGGGATTAAAGGCATGCACATCCTTGTTTCTATGGCAAATGAGAGTGGCTATTGGGATTAAAGGTGTGTGTTATTATTACTACCTGGTCTTTAAGGCTGACCAGTGGGGCTGATTTACTCTCTGATCTTCAAGCAAGCTTTATTTATTTAAATACAATTGAAATGCCACTACATTTCCACTTTTTGTCTAAAATAAAAAGACTATAACTAATATAAGAAAAACTACAGTAAGTAAAGTAATTATATACAATATATACAGGAAATACATCAATCCCTAGTCCACTTGTATACGACAAATTCAGAGATAATAATCCATACCTATTCTATCTTGGTGAGTCCAAAGTCTTGTGCCTAATTTACTTTCTCTCATAACCTGGAATACCAAACAAATCTAACTTTTGACATCTCTCAAACTTATATCCTTTTACATTTCTTTAGTGAATTTCTTTTCTGAGTTTCATAAACACAGGAGACAATAACTATATCTGGTCTTCAAGTCCCTCAGAGACCAAAGAAGGAAATATTAACTGAGTAAGGAGAAGTGCAAGTAAACAACTTCCAAAAACTATATATGACAGAAGCAGATGGCTGCCTGGACAGTCACCAATGGTTCCTCTACAGGGCTGGGGCATCCATCTTCAGTCTACAGGCCTATCATATGTGACAGACGTCCCAGGGAAGCAGAATATTTTATGTCCTGCTTGTCTAATTAGGACAGCATACTGTCAGGAGTCGAGGCAGGAGCATTTTCTTGCCCAGTGGCTTACATTTATCACAAAGAAAGTAAGCTCCATATGGAGTTTCTTTGATGCCCATTATCTTCTCTGAAGTAGATTGGTGCTGCCAGGAGCATATATGTCTCATTGTCCTAAAATAGGAACCTAAGTTACTAAAACATCTTAAATGCCATATTCCATAGATCTCTGAAGTGTATAAAGATAAACTGTCTATATAAAATAACTTTCTTTGACCATGAAAACATACCTAATGTGACTACAAGTTCAATTTTACTAGGTGATTAACTACTAACCTCTATTTCCTTACTATCCTAAACAGTTCATAATAATTAAGGACTAGAAATTTGCATTGCATTTTTAAACGAGATACATAGGTACAATATCTTGAACAAGAGTAGAATATATGTACAGTATGTTTTTTAAAATTTAATCACAAATTTGCATCAATATACAAAATTTGTAAACAATATACTAAAGTTCAATCAAATGTAAACATTTAAAACTAATAATTGCCTCTTAATCTACCTTTTCATCTTTTATCTATATCCTCCCTTTTACTTTTCATAATAGATTCAATAATCTACCCTTATCCCTATCAATAATATGATTCACTGAAAATCCAAAAACCACCCACATCACCTCTTGGAATGTGGGCATCGTATTCTTAAATTTACTTCCTGCTGTCTGGGGACGACAATATCTTTAAGGAATCCTGAAAGAATAATTTGGGTTAACTGTCAGGTCCTGGAGAGGTACTTGTATCATTCAGTCTATGCATCATGGAAATTGCAGGGCTTGTCTCAAGTCCTGACTAGAATAGTCTGTGAGGCTGAATCATCTCAGCTAGCCACCTCGAAATTGTTCTGAGCAGTTTGTAGTCCGAAGCCGATCTTTAAGGGGTGCTATCATCTGAACGCTGTCCTATGAAACAGGTGGAGTCGTTGTTGTGGGGCCCCATCTTCTTCCTGGAGACTTCAGAGATTACTGTAGGAAAATGTATTGTTCATTTATATCAAAATGAACAAAGTTTGAATTTCAATGGACATATACTGTAGTAGCACAGTGATGAAAATAGGTATAGGAAGAAGTAAAATCTTTGAAAGCAGAGTTTTGATAACTTTAGTTTCTAGATTCTATCTTCCCTCTGTCCCACAGCAGGTGACTCTTGATAGAGACAGAAACTATGAAGTGTTCTTTTTTCCCCCACAATGTGTTTGATTTAGAGAAGGATGGCCACTGTCCAACTCCAAAGCCAGCTTTAGTGTTTAAGTGAGTCATGACTATAAATATCCTATGAAGTAGGAAGATATGTATGTTTAGGTAATGAGATTTTACCCTTCAGAGGGTATTAGTACCGTAAGTCAGATTTCTCTTAACTTGGTGATTCTTTGTGAATAGCTACCTTTTCTTCTTTAGGCATGTAGAGGTCCAAGGTCTCTTTTCAAAGACAGGTATTTTCTTGCAAAGCAGAACAGGGCCCTATCCCAAGTCTTATGAGGTTTCCTTACAACCTGTAGTATTGTCATCTCTATGAATGAGCTGTCATTTCTTTCTCAAGAGGTTTCTCTTTTTCAAACTAAATCTTTATTAATTTTGATGGTATCCATAGCTTTTCTTCTCCCGTGGAAACAAGGCTCCCTCATGCCAGCATGTCACTGATGTAGCAAAAGTTGTGTCTTTAGAGAAATTTATCATTAGAGAAAAACTATGTCAATTACATACCACTGTATATGTGAAAATAGCACTGTTTTAGGTTTTTAAATTGACTTTTTCTAAGAAATTCCTATAGCAGAAACAATAGTCTGGAAACATCTGTTTAAAAATGACAAGAGGAAAGACTAAAGCATGCTATACTCAAAATAACAATTTCAAAGATTTCATGTTACTTCATGTGTTCTATGTTGCAAATTGTCTTCCGAAAGCAAGGTTACTTGAACTATATAATTCCAATTTTGCTACTATGAAATAAAAGCCTATGTGATTCAAAACATGTTCCACATGTAAATTCAAAAGGCAATTTTACTCAGCCTAAAGACGAGGTGTCAGAACGTTAAAGCATGCAATGGCAGAAGACCGCCAAGCTATAAGGTATGCACACAGAAACAGAGGTAATAGGTGGATCCAGGAAACTCTGCCCTCCAGACACAAGATATAAATAAAGAACTAACAGAGACTGTACTGTAACACTCATAATACACACACAAGTTCTCAAGACATATGAGGTCCCCTCACTGTAAGGGGGAAGTAGCCATTTATCTACCCCCTAACTAAGAAGTTAACTGCAATTGATATGGTGGGGGAGGGGACAGTCAGTTTCCTTGATTGGAATACCATTGATTATTCCAGCCACACTTCAAAGTAGGCCCCTTGCCCACAAGTAGTTGGTCAAAATAAAAACTGTCTCAATGGATTTTTGTGAACTTGTATTTTCTTAAAATAATCTTTCCACCTCCCCTTCTCCCATAGCCACCTGAGACTTGAGGGGAAAGGTTTGATGAAAATATGCCAATTTTGGACTGAGTGCACATCCATACCTTTTAGCTTGGAGATATTTTGTCATTTCATGCCTTTTTTTCTTATTGCCTTTTTTAACTTGTGGGGGGTATTTGTTTGTTTGAAAACAGAGGGAGAGTAAAAGAACAAAGTTGGGAGTGGGTAGGTAGGTAGGCTCTGAAACTGGGGAAGGGAGAAAAAAATGACCAAAATAATTTTTTCAGTTAAAAAAGAGCATAGGGGAAGAGAGCCCTACCTCTGGACATATGATGTGAGCTCCTAGTAAAGGGCCCTCTATAATGAGCAATCTTAAAATTTATTGCCACCATATACATTTTCATAATATTAAAACTGAAAGTAGAATCATTTATCTTGTGACTGAGAATTAAACAAAAAAAAACAAAACAAAAACCAAATGAGTGTGTGTGTGTATATATATATATATATATATACATGAGCAGGTGCCTACAAAAGTAAGAAGAAGGAGTGGGAGCCCTAGAGCTGGAGGTACGAGCAGCTGTGAAATGGAACCAAGCTTTAGTCCTCTGACACAACAATCTCTCCGCTGTCCACCACCAATTACATCCGTTGATTCCTTGCTTCATCACCAAGCCCCCATTAACCTATTCCATGACTTCACAGGACATAAGCAAGGAAACGTTTCTATGGGTAGGCTGGGAGCAACAGCCTACTATGACAAGTGTTTTGGCTTAGATGTGCTATGGCCCCCCACAGGCTTTCTGAATATAGGTTCTCAGCTGGTAATGGTGCTGTTTTGAAAGGTTGTGGAAGTAAGAGGATGGGGCTTCTCTGGAGGAGGACACTGAGGTTCCATAGCCTGGCTATAATTCTTGTAACATTGTGTAGTGAGAGGGGGCTGCTTGTTGGTTCCCAGCTGCTTAGCTCTGAAATAATCACACAGAATATATATTAATTAAATCACTGCTTGGTCCATTAGCTCTAGCTTCTTATTGGCTAACTCTTACATATAAATTTAACCCATTTCTAGTATCGCCATGTGGCTGTGTCTTACCAGTTCTGGCATCTTTCTCTGGTGGCACCTCCATGGCTTCCCTCTGACCCCGCCCTTCTTCCTCCCAGCATTCAGCCTAGCTTTCCCTGCCTACCTATGTTCTGCCTTGCTATAGNTTAGCTCTAGCTTCTTATTGGCTAACTCTTACATATAAATTTAACCCATTTCTAGTATCGCCATGTGGCTGTGTCTTACCAGTTCTGGCATCTTTCTCTGGTGGCACCTCCATGGCTTCCCTCTGACCCCGCCCTTCTTCCTCCCAGCATTCAGCCTAGCTTTCCCTGCCTACCTATGTTCTGCCTTGCTATAGGCCCAAAGTAGTTTCCTTATTCATTAATGGTAATCACAGCACACAGAGGGGACTCCCACATCAACAATGTGGATGCAATGTGACCAGATGATTCATGTTCTTGATGACATGTCTCCCCATCATAATAGGAACTGTGAACTAAAATGAAGCCTTTCCGATACTCCTTTTGGAGCACTAGGCAAACATAAGGGATCCACAGAGAAAGCACAGACAACATGCAATGAGAAGTCACTGTGTTCTCAACATAAAATTCCAGTGTCTTGAATCCTCCATATGTGGTGTTGTATTCCTGTTAAGTGGAGAAAGGTGCACCCTCCCAAAGAGTTATTCCCATTGTGGGAATTCTGCTTTCTGGCTCATCTCCCTATAAAATTGCTAATATTTGCTAGCTAGCTAGCTTCAAAATTCTTCTGAAAAAAAAAAAGATTTGTTTTGTTTAAGGGGTGGGTGTTGCTGAAATAGGTTCCTGGTTATGTAGACCCAGGCAGCCACAGAACTCAGAAAAAACAATTGCCTCTTCCTCCCAATTTACCTGGATAAAGATTTTTTTAATTGTTTTTTAGAAAAAGAAGAAGAGGGGGGAGGGGGAGGAGGAGGAGGAAGAAAGAAGAAAGAAGAAGGAGGAGGAGGAAGAG
>LOJH01020057.1:4590-20924 GCA_001685095.1 Ellobius talpinus | reverse complement strand
TAAGCAAGATGTGCGAGGTAGCCAAGAAGAGGCTAGATATAATGGGCCAGGCAGTGCTTAAAAGAATACAATTTGTGTGTTATTTTGGGGTATAAGCTAGCCGGGTGGGAGCCGGGTGGACGAAAAGCAGCCCGTGCTCCTATTTACTACAAAAGGGCACACTTGTGATCTGAATCTTGAAGCAAGAAGACAGCATGCCTTTGACCCAGATCTTGAGGCTGGAAGGTACACCTTTAATCTAGGCCACACTTTTTGCTGTAAGGACATTGGAAGAAAGAAGGGGATATGTTTGTCCTTTACCTGCTTACCTGTCTTTGTCAGTACATCCATTCCTACACTGGCATTGGAGTCTACTCCTTAGGGATTCCAGCATATAAAAGATCAACCGAGACACGGAGACTTGTGGGACTGAGAAGCTACTAGATTCTTGGACTTTCCATTCACAGCCAGCCATTGTTGGAATGCAGTCTGCAAGTCATTCCAATAATTAATATATGTATGTATGTATGTATTATGTATATGGTATACATACCATATAGACAGACAGATACATACATACATACATACATACATACATACGTACATACATACATAGATACATAAATAGAGGGAAATTTATAAGTTTTGTGATTCTAGAGAACCTGACTAATATAGCTTCCCTACACAGAAGATAAAGGTAAAACTTCTTTTCTAAGTCCTTCTCTGATAGAAGAACCTACTCCTGACCCCCACAGGCTTCCTTTTATGGATTGATCTTAAGTCCAATGTTTTAATTAATTATGTAGACAAAAATTAAATGTGTCGTGCTGTGAAAATGTCATGGAGACATCTCCTCTTGCATCTGGAAGACCCTGAGTCTGTAGATGACGAAATTCAATACTATTCCCGGTGATAGATTAAAAGTGAGCAATAGTTGAGTGAAGAATCAAAGCTGAGCCAAGGCTCCTATTCCCTGAACATGGACATGACAGGGGGTTGGAAATGAGAGGGCAGAGATCTAAAGCGAGAATAGGAGTAAAACAGCAAATACTCTGCCAGTAACTTCTCAAATAACAAAAAGCAAACCTAACCCTGAGGAGATACTACATAAAGGAACACTGCAACAGCTTTTCCAAACCACCCTTCAGCTAGCAATATGCTTCTGTGACACAGTGTTGGCTGTTGCTCCCAGATGAAAATCTTAAAGAAGTGGAGAACACCAAATGCTACATTGGAGACAATTTTCAATTTTATCTGGACGACTAGATTCTGTGAGTGAATCACAGAATATTGGCTGGGTAGACATCTCTTGCCCCATGACCAGATATCCTAGACAATTATCTGCAGAGTCTTTCCAAATTAGGTATTATTTAACTTTATACTGAAACTCCTGAAGCAAAGTTACAAGAGTCAGGCCTCATGAAAATTACTGAAAGTATATTTCAGATTTTTTAAGAAAAGCCACCAGGGTTATTGTTGAAGTTTTTAAATTTGCCTAGTCTTACACAGTAAACACTAAGTGCCCTATACATTATAAAGGGGCCTCTTTATTACTCACTATATATCATCAGTGGGTTTGTCTTTGCCATCAGAAGGTTTAGTCAAATGTTTCTCAGGATTTTTATTATACTCTCCTATGAGTGTATATATATATATGTATTATATACATATAATCTCATAGGAGTATACTTGACTTCAGGAGGGAAGAGAAATAGAGAATGCTGTCCTATAAGTTATAGTGAAGTCATAAAATAATGAATATCAGTAATTTAAAGTATCACCCACCATTAGGGACATTACTTATACATGGTTGCAAAATACCTGTTCATGTAGGCCAGCATAACCTTTAGGGTATTTCTAATATCAGCATTGCCACTTCTAATATCTTACTATTTCTCAACTTGCTCCAGGTGATAGTAAGATTAATGGCCCACATGCTAGAGATTACACATGGAAATGTCATGCCAGTGAGCTCCTCATTCAGGTCCAGGACAACCTCATCCACAGACTTGCCATCAAATGCTGTTGTCATGTCCTGGATCTCCACAGCTATCCCGGCATAGTTTTCCAGAGGAGCCATCCACAGTCTTCTCTGAGGTGAGGACGGAGTAGCCTGAGATCATGAGCCCTTCCACAAGACCAAAGTTATCACAGATAAGCTTCACAAAAGAACTGATTGTGTGGAAGGCTATGATGCTGAACTTGAAGGAGGTGTCTCATGGTTGTGCAGGTGGAGGCTGCTTGTTTGTTTCCCTGCCACCCAGACCCGAAAGAATCATTCAGAAACTATATTAATTAAATCACTGCCTGGCCAATCACTTAAGAATATTGCTAGCTACTCTTATATCTTAAATTAAACCATTTCTATTAATCTGTGTATCACCATGAGGTCAGGGCTTACCTGGCAAAGTTCCAGTGTCTCACTGATTTCACAGACTTACTCCCAGCATTCAGTTTAGTTTTCCTGTCTAGCTCTATTCTGCCCTATTACAGGCCAAAGGAACTTCTTTATTTGTTAACCAATAAAAGCAACACATATACAGAAGGACTTGCCACATCATTTCCCCCTCACTCTCTAGATAAAGATTTTAACTTTAACATACCAATAGACCAAATTCTATACCAAAGCATTCTTATCTATAGCATATCCCCCTTTAAATGTAAATAAATATTTATAAAAAATATTTCTTCCCACATCACACTTGCACGTACTTCACAGTCATGGGGATACCAGCCAAAGACACAGAGATGATAGCCCTTCTTGGTGCCACTATTAAAGTGAGCCCTAACTCTGTTGGTTAATACAAGAATCTATAACTGGCCATGATGATGAGAATAAGTGATGGGGAAGGGCTTGTTCTACTAGAACAGTAATATTGCCCCTCTAAGACCTGGGGAATTATCAAAAGAGAGGAGTTGGGAAGAATGTAAGAGACAGTGGATTGGGAGATCTGCAGCAAAATGGCATCTTCCGGATGTGACGTGGCTATTGAAGCCATGACTCCACTGTAGCTGTTATCCATACAAGACCTGCACGCAATTGGTCCCATCAACATTTCATCTTGGACTGGTGAGGGGACCATGAGGCCCCAGCTTTCCCTGGGAACCTATTGGCAGTTAGTGTCTGTTAGAAAAGAGTGTATCATTGTTTTCAGTGCTAAAGCCACTGATAAATTCCCGTTGTCCTAGGAAATAACTTGCCACTCATGCTTAGCCAAGAAACGCTGATGAAATTGAGTCCTTCACACACAGAAAGAAGAGATAAAGGCAAGAGAGGACTTGGGAGGACAGGTTTCAGAAGAAGAGGGAGGCCATGAGAGTAATAGAATTTGAGCATGACTAAAATTTAATTATACAAATGCATGAATCCATCAAACAATAAAGACACTTTTCGCGAGCCCCATCCTTCTCCACGGCAGAAGAAAACAGCAGTGGACTCCACCACATATTTAGCACCAGAATCACTGACTACAGGAAGATGGAAAAATGGAAAATGCCCTTCCCATTGATGACTAACCTTCCACTCCCAGTCTTACCCATGTCATAAACTCGTGCTGCTGCGATCACATTGAGCATGAAGACCACGTAGTTGGGGGATGTTGGGGTTATTATGACAACAATATCCACCTCATCTGAGTTGAAAGTAGCCATGGTGACCTGACACAATACAGCCAACTTCACTCTGACCTCCACCAGCTGATCTCAGAGATGCAGGTGGAATTGTATGAGAAGAGGTGCTGGAATTCACGTGGGGGAAACTGAGAGCTTCAAAGGTTTGCTTTCTCTTCAATTCCAAAAACCCTTATGGAAGTATAACCATGTGTCTGGAAATCAGGGGTGTGCGTGTGTGTGTCTATGTGTGTGTGTGTTTGTGTGTCTATGTGTGTGTGTATTTGTACATGTGTGTGTATATATGTGTGCATTTTTCTGTGTTTATGTATGTATATGTATGTTTATGGGTGTGTGGGGTGTACACAGATAAGATAATAATAAATGCATTAAACAAGAAATACTGTTTCTCATCAATATTCAAATTTTTTAAATTGACAGCAATTTTAGTAAGTATCCCCTAAAATAAATTGATAATTTTAAATAACATTAATAAATTAGCTTGATGTTCACCTTGCCTGAGACACAGAAAGTGAAATATCTTGATGCCCTAAAAAATCTTCACATGCATCAATTCATTACTTCAAATTTAACAAGCATTGCACTCTCTGCTAAATATACCTTCAGTTTGAATATTGATTTCCATTCTCACTCTTATTACTCTCTGCCAGACTGTAGTCATCTGCTTGGAATACAGAAAGCTTACAGGCAAGCTGAGCAGCCTTCAGTCTCTTCTCTTGGCTCACATCAACCCAGGCTCTTCTGGGCAGCTCGGGTGATTGTGTGAAGCAAATGAATCCATTCAGACCGTTGCTCTGTTGCTGTCTGAGAATAGCTCACTGTGCTTCACTAATCTCAGGTCCTGTGACTCTTGTCTCAGAGTACAAAGTCATTAACATGACTTCTAAGACCCTGGGTAACTTCTATCACCTGCCTGCTTTCCCAGTGTCTTCTTGTGCTTTCCGGTTCCTAGAGATCACCATGACCGTTTTCACTCTAAGCTCCTTGTGGTCTGTCCCCTTGTGTGGGTGATTTTGTTCCTCTTACCCATCCTTCCCACATATTAAAAATCTATTCATATTACCTCAGTATCTCTTCTTAGATATTACTCCCACCTAGAAAATCTTCTCTTACAACCTCTTTAAGATCCAAATAGTAATCTCTTTTGATTATTTTTGCTGTACACTAACTTCTGCTACAGTCCCAGACATATCTATGCCTATGAGTTTTATGTTAATGCCTGGGCTCTTCCCCTGCTGTGATACCAGAGCTCACTGTAACTCCTTACATGCTGTCTTTAGTTAATAAATTTGTTAACAACAGATATTTGTTTGATAAAGAAGTACTAGAAATATTTTGTTCTATACATGAAAATGAGTAGGCAGAGCTGACTTAGGGTGATGAAGAGGGGAGGAAAAGTGTTCCACAGCCTGGCAGTGGTGACAGGATAGAGAGTCTAAAAACCCACACAGGAGAGATCAAAATAAAGTATAATCAATACCAGCATGTCTAGTGTGCCTGTCTACAAGCGTGGGATGCTATTCTTGGGTCAAGGAAGCTGACAACTGCTGGGAAAGGGAAAGTCACTCTTCTTTAGAAGCGTGGCCACTAGAAGATTCCTTGTGCTCTTGTAGATGACCCCACACCCATTCATATCTGAGCAGCACTAACTAGACCCAGTAGGTTAAAGAATAAATAAATACCATTTTAAAAGAAAGAAAAATAATCAAGTCGTCCTAACTTGGATCCATGGCATTTCCACCAAAGCAATCAGATATGCCATGGTGAAAAAATTCCTAGGGTTAGCCTTGGGTAGTTGTTGGTATTAGATGCTCAGGAACTCACCCTTCAATCAAGTGTTTTGTTTAACTTTCTTGGCTCAGTTGTCTCATTCATAAAATAAACAGAGCATCTACTCAACAGGCATGGTATTTAACAAAGTTCTAGAGACAGGTTATTTAAGCAACAGACACTGATTTCTGATTGCTGGAAGGTCCAAGCTCAAGGTAATAACATATTTGGGTCCTGGCTAAAACATTCTGCAGACTGTAGCCTTCTTGCTTTGTCCTCACACGGCAACAGGCCTGAGAGAGGCAATAGAGTGGGAGCAAAACCAAAAATAAAGCGAGAATGTGTTCTAGCCTTTTTGGATCCTAAGGAGAACAGTGATCACATGATTTGAGCTATGCTTAATTAGCTCCAAAACACTCTTCTCTAAACACCAGCACCTTGGGGCTTAGGGCTCTAACATTTAACTGCAGGAAAGGGTGGTGCAGAGATTCAACTCCCTACAGAAGCGGGAGTGCAGTGCAGCAAAACTCCAGTTCCTACCTCCCCACCCTTTTGGAGCAGTGGACAACCTCTGAATACATTACAAGTACGTCTCCCTTTCAGCTGAGGGCATTGCTTCAAGAACAGAGTCCTGCAAAAAGTAGAGAATTGTCATGACAAGCCTGGTTCCTAGAAATTGCTCTGTTGGGTTCACTCGGAGTTTCTCACTTTCCTTATCCCTCCACTGGACCAGAACCACAGTCCAGAGGATTAGCAGATGTGTTCCAGCTAGATCTTTATTACTCTTCATGCCCATGGCTAAGAGACTGCCTGGTATGCAGTTCACGCTGCACTAGTACAGGAAAGATATACAGATGGTTGGACTGCATTGAATTTTATTTGTTATCTTCTACAAAAAAAAAATTCATGTTGGATATTCCTGTTCCAGTAAACATTATTTTTTTTTTTAGAAATGATGACTTAGGGAGAGCCAACTGAAAAGTAGTGATCTTAACATTACCTAAAACAGGTAGATAAAACTCCCAGGCTTGACATTTACAGTGGTATAGTTTGTGCTATACCACTGTTAGAACTGTTTCTTTCACAGAACACACATAATTCCTAGGACAAAATAATGCAAAGTGAAATTACATATAATTAGCAAGGGCTCTACTACATGCCTTTCCTGTTAATCTCAGTCTTTCCTCTGAGCATGACACATTACTACAGGAAGGTCTTTGGGCTGGCCTTTTCCCTCTCATTCTATAATACACTATCTCTTTTATCTTCCAAATTTTAACTTGGCACAATACACATTACATAAAATGAAGGGTCTTCACCATTCTTAGATTTATAATTCAGTGATGTAAAATTATGTTGTACAACCATTTCTATGGTTTTAAAAAACTATGGCATGTACTTGTGTATGCACACAAGTGCATATGTATGCATGGCATGTGGATGACTATGTCTCAGCATGTGAGGCTGGAAAACAACTTTCTGGGGTCAGTTCTCTCCCTCTATGTGGGACTCAGGAATTGAATTCAGTTCATGAAGATTGATGGCAAGAGTTTTTTTCTACCGAGCCACCTTGTCTACTCTTTCACCTTATAAAACTGAAATTTCAGTCATTAATAAGTCCTCTCGTACCTCTTTGCCCGCAGTACCTGGCAATAACCATTCCACGTTCTACCTTTTTGACTTTGTCTAAACATCTCTGATAAGTGGATTGTCTTCCACAGACTCAATTGTTTCACTTAAAATAATGTCCCCAGTCTTCATCTCTGTTGTCACCTGTGTCATAATTTCTTTTTCTTTTTGACTAGATGATATTTCATCACATGTATGTGCCACCTTGTCTTCCCTTTCGACTGATGGTGGACATGTGGGTTACTTTTACATCTCAGCTATGATGAACAATACTTCTTTGAACCCAGGAGAAAAAAAATACCTTAAAGACCCACTTTCGATTATTCTGGGTTCATAACAAGATGTACAATTGTTGGCAATGCAGCATCTTTTTTAGGAACCACTATACAGCTTTTCATTGCACACCACATTGCCACCAACAGTACACAGGGTTCCAACTTTTCTACAGTCTCATTAACACGTGCAGTCCCGTAGGGTTTTTATATACATTGGGTGTGATGGGGTGACTGAGGGTATCTCATAGTAGTTGATTCACATTCATTTAATTCAAGTAATGTTGAGCATCTCCTCAGATGCTTGTTGGTCATTTTTTCATCTTCTTTGAAGAAATAGCCTCTCAAGTTCTTTCCCATTTATTAATTATGTTGTTTGCTGTTATTATTGCTATTATAATTATTTTTAATGTTAAAGAGTTTGTTATATATTTTGAACATCAACATCTCATAGATAATATAATTTTAAATTATTTTATCCCATTCTGTGGGGGATACAGTTTTAATGTTAGTGTGTTTTGCTACACAAAAATTCTGTTTTTTAAGCATGTCCAATCTTTACAGTCTTTGTTGTTGTCTTTTGGCTCATATCTAAGAAAACATTGACAAATTCAATGCTCTGAAACTTTTGTGCTGTTAAAGTCTGAGAGTTTTATAACTTAAGCCTTACCTTTGATCTCTGATTGATTTTGGATGAATTTTTTTATACATTGTTCAGAAAAGGTCTGATTTCATTATTTTATCTGCATATCAACATATTGCCTTTTCAAAAATAACATTTTAATTTAAGAAAAAACTTTGCGGGAGGTCTGTCTGTGTGTTTTGTTTTGTTTTGTTTTCTTTTTTCTTTTTTTGGTTTTTCAAGACAGGGTTTCTCTGTAGCTTTGGAACCTGTCCTGCAACACTAGCTCCTGTAGATCAGGCTGGCCTCAAACTATTCATGTTTCGTATACATACCAACATGTTTAAACATGTTTGTCTAACTTCCAATGAACAGCTTCTCTGTGGTTGTCAGACAAATCTCAGACTGACAAAAACCTCCTTCATGACATCAGTGTAAGCCAGAATTAACTGATGTCAACATCCCATTGTCAATCTTTAATCAGTGATGAACAAATTTAGGCTTATATTGTCTCTTTCTTTGACCTGGGTAAATCTGAAGCTTTTTTTCAGCATTCCTCCATGGGATTAAAGTCCAGTGAACAAGCGTGGCAGCTGGCTTAATAGAACACACTTCTTAATAGAACAGGCTGTTTTCTCTGCTCAGCCCCACCCTTGTCTCTGAGCATACTCCCTATGGCCCTTGTACCTCCCATTAATCTAAGCACACAAGAATACAAGAGTCAGAGTGTGGCTCTGGGGAAATTCAGCTAAGACACAGAATGTAAAAGACTTTAATACTCTGTGGAGCCCTTTCTATGCCTCTTCCATGAGTCTTTTTCTTTCCACATCTTTAACCTCGCCAGGGTTCCTCCATGATGAGGAACTCAACTTCATCTCCTAGCTAAGGCATTGGGGAGAATGAAATGCTGCTATAATGAGTATCTCTAGTTCATCAGACTCTACCTGACACAAACTCCATGTCTTCAGATGCTCCAGGCTACTTCTCCTGGTTAGAAAGGTTGTGGATATCACAGATTATTTTATGTTTGCTTAGTGCTCCTGACTCAGGAATGACTAGTGTCTTTCCTAGTCTAACATGGAAAAGCCATCTATAGGGGAACCAATAGCACTTGGAAGTTACTTAGGACAAAACTAAAGAGCATACAGGGCTTGAACAGAGATACCATCTCTTCAGACTCCCCTGGGTGGCCTTTTAGAGATCCAGTACATCCCACAGTTGCCCCTTGAAGACCTTACTCCAGTCCCTTTCCCAGTCACCACTCAGAACAAAACTGGTCAATGATTCTAATAACCAGATACTAGTGTTGGGTATCTGGTTCCCAAGATATCTATACTTTAATGAAGCAGATGCATCCCTACAAAACAAACCAGAAGAAAATCAGAAAACTCTATTGAAGGAACAGAGGAAGGGAGCCCTCTACTGGGAGCTAGGAGCTCCACCACTTCTGAGGAAGCTCATGAAGGGACTCCTGTTATAAAACAAATTTTAAAAGCTTCCGTCTGTGTCACTGTTGTTTGTGTCATATAGACACTATAAGTATATATTTCCATTTATCACGCACACATCCATAGAAACTATTTGGTAAACATATGATATCCTGGCTAAGTTGGAAAAGTCTACTTGGATAAGCAGAGTTAGCTATTATTTTACACACACATAGTTTAAAATGCATAGAGAAATGCTGATTCGCCACAAGCGCCTGTTGACAAAGGGTAGAATTCAAGCAATTATAGATTACAGAATATAGAATATAATACCTGAAAAAAGGTATTAACTCAACCTGGTGTTACTCTCAAAAAAAAACCAAATAATAAAAAGTGTCAAGGAGGTTTTCATGGGCTTTCAATAAAAATTTAAAGCAAATTGTTAGTGTATAGGTAACTGTTAAGAAAATGAGAATCTACCGCAGTGTATTCGTAAGTTGGTACCTAATAATGTTTTGAATCTGAAAACTCCTTCCTGACCATGTGGCCCATTATCTCTGCTTTGAGATATTCAGCTCTCTTGTGCAGGACCTAAAAAAAAAACAGCACCTTCATCTTTTCAATGGCCTTTGATATAATCCATGAGGGTCAATGCTTCAGGCAAACCTTAAGCCTATTCACCTCAAGAAAGCATTTTTATTTTATGCCAGCTAATGAAGTTCTGGGGAAAAGGAGCATTTAACCCCTACAGTGACAGAAGGATGAAAATTCAAGTAAAAAATTGAAATGTTTTCTCTGTCAAACTACAAGAGATAGTTGGACATGTTGAAGTCTGCTGCATCAGCGTACGGAGAAAGAACAGAGTATTCTGTGCTCCTAGTGAAAGTGGGCCTTGTTGCAGCATTCCTAAGGATGCTTTGGCAACATATATCCAAAGTCTCAAAAGCACACAGGTTTTAGGATGTAGCAGCAAACTGCTAGGATTTGTCCTAAGGAAATCAAGGGAAATGTGACAAAACTGGAAATAATTTTGAAATGTAGCAGAAAGTTATTATATTCAAATAGTATATTTTCCCTAAAAGAGAGAATTCAATGCAGTCTTTATAAGTATAGCGGTCATAGTATTTACTTGGTATTGTGAAAATAAATAAATGCAGGTAAAAATGGGTTAAAGAACAAATATAAGCATGACTCCATTAGAATAAAAAAATATTATGCAATAATAACCAAAATCATAAGTAAAAAGTTGGAGGAGATATATATCAGAATATTGGTGATATTTATAGGAAAATATGTTTGATTCATTTTTATTGTATATTTTATTCATTTATTCTATGGGGCTAATGATTGAATCAGGACCTTGAAAATGCCAGACAAGAAAGTCTTCTATACTTGAGCTGTTCCCTTTCATTTTTGTTTTTTATTTTGAGTGAAGGCCTCATTAAGTTGCCTAGGCTAACCTACAATATACTCTACAGCCCAGATAGACTGTGGGCTTGTGATTCTCCTACTTTAACTTCAGAGTAGATAGGGTTACAGACCTACACCACCAGGCCAGGCTTCTTGTGGAATTTTTTTTATATTGAAACACTGTATTTTATATGGTTATAGTATAAGCCATTATAGGAAAGGTGGTGAGCTGAAGACATAAATAACTAGCTCAGTAAAGTAGAAACAGGCAATTGGGGCTGGGACCATCATTTCCTAATGAAATATAAATCACCACTTTCCCTATTATATCCTGAATTTTCTTGACTGTAATATGAGAGAAATTAATCAGATTTTCCTTGTGTTCTAGACTGCTTCAAGCATAGAAGATGGAGAATGGGTACCATACTATTTTAATAACAAGAGACACTCGATCTTGCATTGTAACTACCAGTAATAAAGCCAAAAGATCCACCACATGTCACCAAGATTTATATTCTTTATCAGTTGATGTTCAGAAAGACCACAAGATTTACAGTACATTTTTATGTTCAAATCCATGACCAGTCATCTTTATAATACATGGGGAGATAAAATGGACTGATCCCATGCAATTTTAGACCAGCATTGAAAATTAAATAAGGTCAGTTTTTTTTATCACTCAACACTACTACCAACTATGCCAACAGTTGTATGAGACTTCATTTCTCCTCTCCAGTGCCACCATTGAACAGATCAACTGAAAAAGAAATGTTTTATCAAGAGAAATGAGGTGAATCCATGCGGAAGAGAACAATTTAATAGCATTTGTTAATTTCATGAAACCCAAGGCCAGCAAGAGATGTTAAGCCTCAGTCACGTGTGAAATGATCAGACTGCTCCTTGTATCATGAACAGCTTCGCCCTGCTTTAGAATTCAGACTGGATCCAGGCAGTGTACAAAAAGTAGCCAATACAGCTTTCTGCTCTAGACTTGTCCACTTTCTTCTTTGTCTCTTGAATCTAAAATGTTCATTGTTCAATTCTGACTGAAGAATATTACTGTTTTCTATTCTTCTTACCCTAGTTCTAATCCTTTTCTCTATGCATCCACCTCCCAAATCCTCAGGTCTTAGAGGGAGTTCTTCAGACCCCCACGGTTTATCAGAGTCCTTTGTGCCGACATGTCATAGACACTATGTAAATTTATCTTTGACCACAGTCATTTTTATAGCTCCACAATGGTCATTTCTTTAAGGTAAATGCCGTGTTTTATACTTCTTTGCATTCCCTGAAGTCCCAAAGAGTATTCTGTAAATCTTTTTCAGTGGATGGTTAAATGAAAACTAACAACCTACATATCTACAAGCTCATAAGAAACCACAAGTAGACAAGACACATGCACAAAAGGAAAACACTTCCAACCTACCTAAGTGATACCTATCGGTTCTTAGGGAGTTATCATGATAGTGTGTATCACGAAAGTGGACTGGGAGTAGACTTGTAGAAAGACAAAATGCCTCCCAAGGCTGCTCAGAGAAGGTAGGTACAGACAGTGAGGGGTAGAGTCCACCTATAAAATGTGGGTTATTTTCTGATAAAAACTTTGGAAAGGACAAAATAAATTTTTTGGTTCTTATACTCTTAGTCAATCTGTCTGGTATTTCCCTGCTTCCATATGGAAAGGCAGAAGCTGACCCAGTAGATCAGTTAACTTGACTCTTCCAAGAATGACAAATCTATTTCTGCCTAGCCTTGGCTGTTTATCCAGCATCTTTGCTGTGACTGCTAAAAGTAGCTGCAAGGGCAATTGACCTTCCTCCACCCTGCAGACGACCATCTGAAGATGAGCAGACCTCAGGGACTCTGGCCATGAACCTCCAACCGTCCACTCCCAGCGCCTCATCCTCAGTCCCTTTCACAGCAGGCAAGGATTAGTAGGGATGGCAGAACTCCCTGTAGAATGACTTTACAACTAACATTGCTGGGAGTGAAATATTTTTAACCTTGCTTGGCTTCCTAAGATGGGAGCCAGAGTGTGATATGGGCTCTGCAGTGTGGGCTCTGTGGGATGGTGGTGGATGCAAACTTGAAAACTGTCTGGCACAGAAACACTTAGAGAGGAAACCTGGCAGTCCAAGAATTTTGTGATAATCTTACAAATAACCCACTTACATCAAAATAGATCTCATTAGAATTCAGCATGTAACACATGTTTAACATACCTATGTATGCATGTGTGATCGCAGAATACAGAAATACAGAATACATGGCCTTATACTATAAACATTTTCACAATGTTTCATTGCTTAGAGAAAAAATGTGAGAAAAGCATATCTTAGGTGAAACATTGTTCAGAAAAGGAAAATATTCAAAGAGTACACTATAAAATATAGAATGATCTGTGAGTAATTGTGGTTATTTTAGGTGCATCACTAACTTCCTCATCAATGACTTTCTATATTGTAATCATTCAGTAACTAGGAAAAAGAAGAATTTGCAAGAAGAAAGAAAAATCTAAGATTTGTCTCTTGCCATAGCTCTTCAGAGATGTGTGACGGCCACTTTCTGATATCGGGACATCTGGTGATCTTGGAAACACCAGTGTGTCCTCGAACATTGGCTACAACATTCCTAAATTATAGACTTAGGGCTTTCTTCCGCCTTCTTAAAGCGTTAGTAACTTAGGCCCCTGCCCTGCCTCGTTGTTCTGAAGCTTGCGAGCATCGAGCAGTTTCCGCAACCAACAGAACTGGAACAGCGTTTTCACAACTCTCCAGCTACCTAACCAAAGGGAAAATAAATTTGCTACTAAAATAAAGGGGAGGAAAGCAAAGGTCACGGGGTGATTGGCCTTCCTGCTCCATGAGAAAGAGCAAGGTGACACTGGGTGACATGCCACAGCAGGGCATCAGAAATGCCATAGAGTTCTCCAATTGTAATTAACCTTTGCCCCCTCCTCCCCAGTGATGTTACTCAGGCTGGATCTTAGCCGGCTTTCAGAAACTGTGCTGGAAGGTGATGTGCACTCAAGCTAGAGCCCACAAGCACACCAGGTGTGCTCACAATTATTAGCGCTGTTCGTCTCCCACAGTATGCACGCAAGACTTTGGGCTAGTGTTGCAAAAGCACTCCGCTGCTGATATATGCAACTCAGCCGCCAGCTTTTTGTTGGGTGAAACAAGGAAATAGCTGCAGCCCAAGGCTCCTGTGTTGTCCAAAAGTTTTCTACTCAGAAATTACTCCTCCCTAGATGTCTGTATGATTTCTACAGCATTCGGGGAAGCCAGATTTTATTCTAACCACACAATGATAGCCTGAGAGAATTTGACTTGCTTAGTATCACACAGAGTATGGCTTCTCCCTCAGTTTAGTTTTCTACCTACAGCTATGATAAACCCAAGGAGTGAAAAGAACATAAGGCAGGAAAGCGCTTATTTGGCTCATACCTTCATGTCACAGTGCATCATCCATTGTGATAAGCCAGGTCAGGAGCCCAAGGCAAGAATATGGAGGTAGAAACTGAAGGAGAGAATACAGAGCAATGGTACTTACTGTCTTATTCCTAGAAAAAAAATTGATAAAAAAATCCATTTTCAATAAAAGAAGAAAAAAGAAGCCAGCAGTATCATAGTGCATGGAAACCAAGAAGTTTTAAAGGACTGTGGCAGTGTGTCTAATTTTACTATATTAAACCTGCCACAGAATGTTAAGAGATTATGGGGCATATGCATGGAATGTGTGTTTTATAATTCAATAAATGTGTAGTGCTTGGAACAAAAAGAAACTAAGAAAGAAAGAAAAATATTTAAGATGTGAGGAGGAGAGCACCTCACAGACATGTACAAAGGCAAGCTGGTGGAGGCAGTTCCTCAGCTCAGGGTCTCCTTCCTTGGTAATTCCAATCTGTTTCCGGTTGACAGGAAACTAACCAGCACACCCTCCAACCAAAGCATGTAGACTCTCATGCTCTGGCCTTCCCCGTCATGTTGGATCAGTAGGTGCTTCTTGGCATTTCACACAATGCAGAAAAGTGACGGTGTCAGGGAGTTAGAGAGATAGCTAAGGGGTGAAGAGCACTAGGTACCCTTGTAGAGGATGGGGTTTGGTTCCCAGAACAAACATGGCAGCTCACAACCATCAGCATCTCCAGTTTTAGGGAACCCAATGCCCTTTTCTGGCTTCCTCGGGCACCAAGCATGCATGAATACATACATACATGCATACATGAAGGCAAAACACCCACATACATATAATAAATAAATCTTTATTTATATACATATGCCTATATGTATATATACATATATAAATGATGATGTCAAGGCCCTCTCCTAATGGATTTTAAGTTATTTGGGATGTAGGAGTTATTTTCTTGTTCTGTGAATGCTTGAGCACATTCAAACATGTAAGCAACACTGAGAACGACCACGTTAGATAAGTGTGATCATCCACTGATGTGTGACACAGAGACTGTGCTGTTCTCTGATGCCAGCAACCTTCTCCAACAGAGGAGAATGACAACCAACAGTTGAGAAAAGCATCGGTTGTGAGTTGACTAGATGATTACCTGTCTGGTATCATCCGACAGCCCCTGATGGATGTGAGTAGGCAGAGACAGAGGGAGTAGGTGAGACAGAATTCTAAGCTGCATTTCAGGGACCTCATGATGATATTACCTGCAACAAGGAAAGCAAGAGGAGGAACACTTTATGCAGAAGCCCAGGGGAAGCCTCAGAACTCAGCTACTACAAGGCCGTTGCTTTTCCAGCTCCTACCTTACTCTGTAATCTAGTAATTTGTTTACTCCAGATTAGTAGAAGCAAATAGAAGGAAGATTAGGAAAGTGTTTGGAGGGAATGTAGGAGGACATATGCAAATGAATATCCTTGTTATCATCTATTCAATTTGAATTTATTATGTCATAATTACAGAATTCTAGAAGTCTGTGCCAAAGTGTTCCTCCATTAACCTCTCCAGACCAGCTGCTGGGGTGGTGAGAATAAAGAGGGGGGTTATCCAGAAAATTCTTAGAAAAACATTTTTGGGGACTGGAACTGAAGAATAATTAGAATCTTCCTTTTCTGAGACAAAAGCAAGCTGCCCAGGGAAGCTACGGAAAGGTACCAGGAGAGCAGGGGGAAGGCTTCAATCAGCTGATGCTCCAGCTGGGTCAGTATATAAGAGAAACTCAGGAGCATAGAGCTAGCCTGGAGTGTGAACCAAGCGATATGACCAAGAACGTGGCAAGAAGTCAGGAGGAGACAGAAACTCCAGTGGAAGGGAGTGGGAAGAACAGAACACAGGCTGAGGATGTCAAGAAACTCATGGAGGGAGTTAGGAGACGCTCTGCCGAGGAACAGTGATTGCAACAGGCCATCTTCAGGATGGCTCACTTAAGATATAGCATTTGCAATTACTCCCTGTCACTGGGTGAGTGTCCTGACTTTGGAATTAAAAGATTAAGACTCATCTGGTGGTGGTGGCGCACACCTTTAATCCCAGCATGCAGGAGACAGAGTCAGGTGGATCTTCATTAGTTCAAGGCCAGCCTGGTCTAGAAGAGCTAGTTCTAGGACAGGCTCCAAAGCTACAGAGAAA
>LOJH01020056.1:295-16692 GCA_001685095.1 Ellobius talpinus | reverse complement strand
CTCCTTTTCCTCCTCTTCCTCCTCTTCTTCTCCTCCTCCTTAAATCTTTCTGCCCACCCTCATCCATCCCCACACTGCCCTCTCTCTTGTATGTGCCAACCTAATCACTATTTTTTTCATTCACCCCCACATTCATTTTGAAGAAAGCAAATGACCATTCTTCAGGGATCATCAGGAAATCACTTCCTCCACAGGTCCTCCCTGGTTCCCATGGTCTCATCAGATGCTTTTGCTAAGAGCAGAACCCTGGGCTTCCCCTATGATAAATGGCATCTGTTGCATCAAATTGGAATTGCCTAGTAACTCTCCACAAAGCTAAGTGGTGTGCAGGCTTCATAGCACATGTGAGCAATGGAGATAAAAATAGTACCTGTGGCACTGGGCTACTGTGAGGGTCAGGTGAGGTGGTATTTGGGAAAGAACACTGCTAGAGCATTACAGAATTGGCATCCATGCGTGTGGCAAGCATTTGTCCTTTTGTAGATGCTAAGTCCTAAGGGATAATTTGCATTTTCTTCACAGTTACTTCCTCTGTAAATGCTACTTAGGGAAGATTTTGGTCAATCAGTTAATCAGACAAGTGTACAGATAAGTCAAAGCTATCTCAGGGTTCCAAGATCTGGGATAGGTAGTGGGTAACAAATAAGACCAATTGCTAAAGGTAGGATTAGACAGAGACATAAGCAGTGGCCTGAGGCGGTTCGTGGTGGCTCATGTATGATCCTAGCCCTTTAGAGGTGGAGGCTGGAGCATCGTGGGTTCAGGACCAGTTTTGTCTACATAATGAGTGCAAGGCCAGCATGGACTACAAGTGACTCTATCTCCGAACAATGTTGTTTAAAGAAGAAAGTGAAGTAAATAGAGGTGGTTCTTCAAATTAGTAGAGACAATCCTGGCATGGTGGCTCAGGCCTGTAATCCAGCACTGGAGACTCTGAGGCAGGAGGATCACCATGAGAAAGCCAGCCTGGGCTACTTTATGAGTTCTAGACCAGCCTGGAATACAGTGAGAAAAAATATCCTTAAATAAATAGATAAATAATAAATAAATAGAGAAGCAATAGCAAAATCTGGATCATTTTCATTATCTTTTTGGAAAAAAACTAAAGTGAGAATCTGCTCACAGCACATACAAAAGTAGCGCCATAGGCAGTTAGGTATAGAAAAGAAAATATTGTTTTAAAAAAATCAAAACCCACAGGAAAGCAACACCGCTGTCTGACCCTGAGACAGCTCTGAGAGTGATGCTCCCTCCTCAGCATGGAGAAATGCTCTCTGGGTGCTGGAAGCTGAGAATGGGGCAGGAGGATGCTGCCTGGTGGCTGGGTACTGAGCTTGGGACAGGGCACCTGGCTTCTCTGGACCTTGTTTCATCACTGGTAAATTCAGATTCTTATGGTGGGCATGGTGGCTCAACCTCTACCCTGGAGGCTGAGGCAGGAGGTGAATGTCGGGCTAGCCTGAGCTACACAAAGAGAACCTGTCTCATAAATAAACAAACAAACAAACAAACAAACACTAGCATTTAAAAGGAGATATTTCTGAGGATTTACTGATATAATGCTTGTATATCACAGGTGATATACAATACCTAACTGTATATGTTTCATAGATGTATTTTTAAAAACATGCCAGCTGATTTATATCTCAAAGATGAGAGTATAGATTGTTATTTTTAGGGCTTTTCCTTTCAACTGTAGAGAAATGCAATAAGCATGCTCTATTTTTAAAATAAAAGGGAAAACAAGTTATTTTTAAGTTTAAAATATTTTAAAATCTCATCTCTGGAAAATATTTTTGGTCATGCACAACTAGTCATGAGCTACTATTAAGAGATTTATAAGCAGGATAACTTGGATTATGAAAATGCTTATTGTGTCTGTATGTATAACCTCCTGGGAAGAAAGAAAAGCTCACAGCACCCACAGGTCCCATCTCAGGTCTGAGTTACGTGGGACCTGACTTTATTTTTTTTTTCATGTTTTCTAAATTCTTCCCAAGGATATGATTCTTAGCAATGACAGGAAAATATGTTTTTGGTGTTGCTGTTGTTGTTATTTTTAAGAAAGAAACAGTATGATTTGAACAGTATCAAAGATAGCTTTCCATCTGAAACAGAGGGAAAGAAAGGATTGCTTTAGATTAAAAGGTAAAAAGAATAAAGTGAGCCCCAACCAATGCCCTATATTTTTTTCCTACAATAGAAAGTGAGGGAAAGAATGGCTTAGGCTTTGAAACAGTTGTGAGGAATGAAAATGTCTAATTAGAGAGAGTTTTCTCTTTTATGTGATCAGGGGTGAAGACCTACCATGTTGAAAACAGAGCTGACCTCATAGTGTGAACTGGAGCCCTGTGCCCCAAGTATGCAGCAGCACAGGGCTGGGAAAAAGGAATTTTCACCTAAGGCTGATAAAGGGCTACACAGGACACACCATACAGAACATGGAGGGCGGCATAACATTGGAAGCTGTTTGGCGGAAGAGATATACTTAGATTTGTAAGCCCTCTTTTTAATCTTGACTTTGAGAAAGTTGAAAAACGCCAGCCAGGCATGGTCACACTTGTAATCCTGGTACTCAAAGGCTAAAGCAGGGGAATTATGAGTTCAAAGTCAGTCTGGGCTATGGAAGGAGACTCTGAGTCAAATAAGTAAACAAACAAAAATTTTAAAAAACCAATAAGACGGAAGACAGAAGACCAGCACAGCTAGACAGATGTTATAGCTGACCGTAGTATAGTATCCCCAAGGGCTAGGTATTAAATCCTTGGTCCTATTGACCAAGGATTTAATCACACTATTGAGAGATGGTGGAGCCTTTAATAAGTGGGGCCTAGAGGGTGAATACTCATGGATATGTGTGAGGTGCTGGGTATCAAACCCTGGGTACTGTGATCTGAATGTTCGCATATGTTCATGTGTCCAGCACTTGGTCTTCAACTGCTGGGCCTACTTTAGAAGGCCTTAGGAGCTTTAGGAGGTAGAGACTTGCTGGTGGAAGTGGGTCACGGGGGTGGGCCTTCAGGTGTGATAGCAGGCCCCACTTTCTGCTCACTCCACTTCTTGACTATGGGTACAATGTGACCATCCACCTCCTGCTCCAGCAACTATGCCTTTTCTTCCATGATGGACAGAATCTCTTCAAACTGTCAGCCAAAATAAAACCTTGCTCCCTTAAGTCGCTCTGTATCAGGTGTTTAGATGCAGCAATAAGAAAAGTCACTAATGCATGAGACAAGCACTCCACCATGGGATTACACTCCCAGGCCTAGTGGTAGGCTTGTAGACCATGGGGTGTATTCCTTGAAGAGACTCTGAGACCCTGATCTCTTTTCTTCTTCCTCTCTTTTGCTTCCCAGCTATCTGGGAAGCTGTTTTGCTCTGCCAACATGCTCCCATATATGCCTGGCATTATCACAGACCCAAGTGCTATAGGACCACCTCCGCATGGACCAGAGTCTGTCCAACTAGGATCCAGAATAGACCCCCCCTTCCCTCTTTATAAGCTGATTCTCTCAGGTATATTGACAAAACAATGACTAACTTGGCCAATATTATTTATTGATTACCTTTTTTGACAGCAAAAATATTGAATTATTAAGAATACAATTAACTCAGTCAAATATATAAAAGTAAACTCTCCTCCCAGAATTTACCTAGAGATGTCCTTTGTTGACATTTTAGCCAACACTGTCTGGTATATGTCATTCCCTATCCTACCAATCAGAATAAGAATGATCTCAACTGAATAATATTTTATCATTTGGTCAAATACTGTAGTTCCCAACTGGGAAGAACTTACTGTCTCCACAGCTACTCAAAGGCATCTCAAAGGTATTCTAGGACCTTGGTCTTGTTATCAAAGTCACTGATATCATTGGTGGATGGTAACTGTGGAGGTGGAAGGTCATATTGTGCCCATAGTCAAGAAGCAGAGTGGGCAGAAGGTGGGGCCCACTATCAAACCTCAAGGCCACCTCCCCTGTCCCACTTCCATCTGCAATGTTATCAATGCTGAGAACTGAGCATGCTATCACTGCAACTTTTTCTCTTCGTTTCACCGTCAAGAACTGGGCCTGTGTTGATCAGTCTGTTGCATGCAACGGCTCCATTCTCCTGACCCTTGCCTCCTCTACATTTCTGAGTCTGGCGTCTAATATGAGACTTCTCTTTTGCCCAGTCTGCCAAGGATGCAATTTTGCCAGATGTTAGAAGCTAAAGACATAGCATGTAGATGAGAAGAAGAAAGAAAAAAAAAGTTGCCTGAGTAGGGAGGGGCTTCTTGCTGGCAAAGCAACTATTCTGTGTTAGTTGGCACTTGAGTCTGACTTGCCTGTCTTTCCTCAAGGGCATTTCATGCTAGCACTCTGTGTGTGCTAAAGCTATCATAACAATACACTGTTGCCTGGGCAACTTAAATAGCCCAGGTTTATTTATTCATGATGCTTAATGTTCTAGTCCAAGTTTAAGATTCCAGATAGTCAGGAAAATACCTTTTTTCTCCCATCTTGATTAAGTTCATGGCTGAGACCCCTGAGAAAAAGACAGAATAATAAGAGAACAACATGCAAATGTGCTTAATCTAAGTCTTGCAGGGTTTTCAGAAATGAAAGCTCTCTTTTCCTGAAACAGAGAAACCTGTGCATGTTTTTGCTTTGGACTGATGAAGAGTGGCCAGCAGGACGGAAAGGCGATGGAATAAGAGCAGCCTGTCTTACAGTGTGAGCTGGGCCATCTGCATGTTGAGCTTCTGTGTGTTTGTAGAAACAAGAGAAATCTTTCCTTCTAGGTACAAAACAGAGACTTTTCCACAGGGGTTTATGTTGGCTTCCGAGAAAGATGAGGGCAAGGTGAGACTGCGTTTGCCTTCTTGGTTGTTGTTGAGAGAGGCGCTCGTTCTGTGGCCCCCACTGATCTGGAACTTGTAGCTGACACTGCCCTCAAACTCAAGGCCATCCTCCTGTGTTCTGGAGTTACAGGCAAGAGCCATTATTCCCAACTATACTGGCGAAGATGTAGGGGTTGTTTGGTTGGTTGGTTGGGTTTTTTAGTTGTTACCTTTGGTTTGGTTTGGTTTCAGTATTGAGGTCTGAACCTAGAGCCTTCCGCATGCTAGGCAATCTCTGTCACGAACTATGTTACCAGCCAGAACTCATCTTCTCCTGATGGCATCTGCTGTTTTCTTAAGTGCCACAGTGCCGCATTTTGGCGTTGCATGAACTGAAACCCATCACAACCGATTCTGGTGAGGGCTCCCCTCTTGCTTTCGGCTGCCCTGCTACCTGATATATGCATTTAGAGAAACAAGGCCACTCATTTCATTATATCAGGGGCCTGCCCTTATGACATCATTTAATTTTACTCCAGATATAACCATAACTGGGGGTTAGAACTTCCAGGTATGGAATGGGGGAATGAGAAGACGACACCTCCTCCAACCAACTAGTTCCACGCCTGGCCCTTCCTCTCACTGCACGCCCATATCAGCCCTAGGACACCACTGTTCACCTCTGTCACATGTCTTCATAAAACTCTCAAAGGGCAGCCCCCATGCACTATCTTTGTCCCCTAGAATGCTGGGATTCTGCCCAACTTATTTATAAAGGCCAACTGTTAAAATTAAAGAAATATTGTCAGCTCATTTCTTAAGACAACAACAATTGAAATTTTAATTCTATACATATAGAACTAAATAAAAATTTAAAACAGTGGTAAATAATGTCCAGCACCCATCAGTCCCTATTTACTACACTGGAGACAGAAAAGTAGGAGGTGGGTGCTCCTCTTTCTTACACAAAAGTGCATTTTACTGTTATTAATATTGTCATTGTAAAGTCAGCGGTAGAGGCGCTGTATGCCCCTACCCAGCTTTGGGTTCGGTGATGCTCTGCCAGCTCAGAATCAATGAGGGAGTGTGGATGCTGGGAACATCAGTACACACTGCAAATCAGTGCCCTTGGTCAGAATCAGACCTCAGTCTCCATGAGCGTGCCAGTCTGTACTGTCGCCAACTGCCACGGCAGGGTGCCCAGTGAATGTCGGAAGCATGGGTGCACAGATGACAGGAAAGGACAATTCCGGGTCAGCTCGAGGCTGATAATGATAAAAACAAGAGGAAGCTGGTGAGGCGGGGCATCACTCCTGCCACACCTTGCTGAACGCCAGGCCTGCAGCCCCAACTGTGCCGTTTCCTCTGCTGTGACTTTCTCATGCTTGCTCCTACATGTTGCGCAAAAGAGCAAACCGTGGTCCAGCAAATGTGTGCTTCCTATTTCTGAACTCTGTTGCTTCATCGCATTTCAAAAGAGGTACACGTTTTACAACCCATTTCATTCCATCCAAGATAGCGGTGTGGCAATGCCTGCTGCAGAATTGGTATTTACCATACGTGACATATTTACAACTAGATCCAGAGGAAGGTAGGTAGGGCGGGGTCACTTTGTGGCAAGGTTGCTTTCACCACAAGTTCCGTTCCCATGCACCCTCTTTCCAGTGTTGTGTAGAAAAGGGAACTAGATTGTGCCCTCCGTGCACAGAAGACCAGTGGAAATTATGCCCAGAAACTGCCAAAACGAAATCCGGAAATAACTGTTCCTACCAAAACGGTGTATGAGTGCTTATGGACCGTGTTTCCTTGGGCCATTTGTAATGTATGTGTCTATTAAGTAGTTCACAGTTTTCAGAACTGGGAATGTGGCTCAGTGGTGGAACACTCACTTAGCATGCATGAAGCCCTAGTTTTAATTCCCAGCACTGAAAAAAAAGTAAGTATATAGAAAGTGTATATAGAGAAAACTGTGTTATGTGTATGCAGATATATGCATATATGTATATTAAACAGTTTTCATTCTTGTTGTTTCTTTTTAAAAGGGAGGTTTTGCTTTGTATCCTAGGTTTGCCTCAAACTCCCTATGTAGCCCAGGCTATCCTTGAACACATGATAATTCTCCTGCCTCAGCCTCCTGAGTGTTGGAATTATAGACTTGAGCTACTATGCACAGCTAAAATAGATTTTTGAAAAAGGGTCTCGCTGTGCAGTCCAGGGTCACCTCAAATTCAAGATCCCCTGCCTCAGTCTCCCAGATGTTGGAATTAAAGGCTTGTGCCACCAAGCTTGGTTTGGAGAATAACCAGGAAATTGAACAGTGAGTAAGAAAATGGCCCAGAAACATATATTATACTACAAAAGTGTTCAAAGTGTTTAGAATTCCTTAGCAAGCTGCTTTCAAAGGATCCTTTCACAGCAGTCATATCTTTGACACTAAACTCTGAATGTTCCTGGTCCTTGTTTGGCAGACAACACCCTGTAAACTCACGAACTGGATGATTAATTAGCAGGAGAAAATGTCTGTCAGCCCTCTCATGCTGTGACCTGAGGTGGCACAAACTTGTGTCCTTTATGCTCTGATTCTTAGACACTAAATAAACAAATACTACTTGAGAGACTGGAGAAATGTCTCCGGAGTCGAACACTTATCAGCAAGCTCTGTGTGTGAGGTTGGGAGTTCAGGTCCCCAGAAACCCGTGTGCACGTCCTTTGGGTGGGGTGGCCTGCCTGCAATTTCAGCCTCCAAAGGTAGAGACAGGAGAGCCCCAGAGCAAGCTGACTACCAAGAGTCGGTCGGCATATCCGTAAACTCTGGGTTTCACTGAGAGTCTGGATTTGACTGACAGACCCTTCCCTAATAAGGTAGAGGAGCCAACCAAAATGATTCCCTACATCCACCTCTGCCCTTCACACGTGCGCGCGCACACACACACATCCATACACATGGTCCACAAGCTAACACACATATACACAAGTGCATATATAACATACACAAACGGAAAAAAGAAAACGTCTTGAAATGCAAATGCTAATTGCATCTACACTGAACATGTACAGAGTCTTTTCTTGTTAGTATTCCCCGAACGATACAGCACACAGCTATTCGTGTAGTGTCTTCATTATTAAGTGTTATGAGTGGCTTAGAGATGCTTTACACTGTAGACAAGTTTGTGTTGGTTACATGTAATTAAAATATAGGAGACACATGTGTATCCATGGGTTCTGGTATCCAAGAGGATCCAGGATCTAGTTCTTGCCAACACATACGATGCCTGATTAGAAGTCTATCTTTCCAGTGAGACTCTCTGGATCAGGCCCTGTGCGACAATTGTCCCTTCACATCAGGTTGGACCGTGGGACAAAGTTTACTAAGGTAAAGGATGTTCTCGACTATCCTGATAACTATGGCCTAGTGGCCATTGCTCTCTCAAATGTCATTCCGCCTCGATGTGACCCTCCTAAGATGTCTGATGACCCCCAGAGAATTTCTGGGAATTGGTGCTTCGTTCATCTGAGAAACGTTGAAAATGTCTGTGAAGACTGACTGGCATCAGGCCTCCAGGGAGGGTCTCGCAAAGCCTTTGTCGTATAGCCCTCACCCTAGTGTGGGGCAGACTGCCTTAGACCTGAGGGATGAGACCTGGAGCTGTGGTCTAGTGTCCTGATTGTGCTGTGAGACTTAGCCTCAAGACTGGCAGGGATCAACAAAGCAAGACGGAGATTTGAGAACCCGGAACCAAACAGAAAGGCCTGCACCCAGCTGTGAACGCTTGGATGTGGAATGCCTGCCCTTTGGGCTTTGCTCCTGAATTTTTTTTTCCTTTCATGAAGTTGAAGTGGCTCAGTCATGTCTATAGGAAGCCTCTACAGTTTTCACTCACTGGCCCTTGAAAATGTGCTGGCTTGTTTCAATGACCCTGTCACATGACATATGCCCTGCTGCCCTGTCACCCAGTTTTCTTGTCCTTACTGTCCTGTCAGTAAAGTGAGTTTCCTCAGAAGAAGCCAGAAAAGCAAGCAGTGCATACCCCTGGGTTCTTAGGAAAGCATGGCCCTTCATCGGCTTTAATATTAGCATTATAAAGCCCCACAGGACCCCAGGAATGCACCACGGAATGCAAGGCCCATATTTTCCCAAGAGAGGGGCAGCGGCAGAGGAATGGGTTCAGGACCTGGATATAGAGCTCAGTAGGAGGGTGTTTGCCTTGCGCACATGAGGCCTCGGATCAATCCTGAGCACAACAGAAAACAAACAAATTATTTGGCCTAGCATGGTAGTGCACACCTATAATCCCAGCATTTAGGAGGCTGAGGCAAGAAGATAGTTATAAATTCAAGACTGGTCAGGTGTACACAGCCAGTACTAGTCCAGCCAGAACTACAGAGTGGGACCCTGTATTTTAAACCAAAACAAAATCAACCAGAAAGAATTTCCCTTCTAAGGCATGCTTTGCCAACATTGTCCCCTCATGGACGGTCATCTGGTCAGAACAAGAATTTACCAGAACTGTTATCAGATTAAGTCTGTGACATCTCCACAAGTTTCTTTAGTGCAATGTCTTTATCAGATACCGCCCAATGAGGGACAAGCTTCCAGCTCCATTCCAAGAACAAGAACAGGGCACTTGGCACCCTGTTTCTAATATAAGGGCAGTTGTACTAGTCTATAAATAACAACTCTTGAGACATGGAGCGCCACCGGCAGCAGGTTGCTTGGCATTGGCACTGGGTCCTATCCAGGTTGTGCAGCAGCGAGAACAAAGAATAGCTACGCATCTGCCCCAGCTGCTGCCCCCACCTCATCCTCCATGATCCTTGAGCCTTCCCATCTTTTGCACTTTATAACACTCTCCAGGTGACCCCAGAAAATGTGCCTTGCACACCCTCTTCCAGGCTGTGAGGTGCCACTTCCTGAGCTTGCCCCCAAGAGCACGAGAGCTTAGGAACGCTTGCTAAGTAGCGTCCAGTCTCTGCCAGGCCCCCTCTCCTTCACCTCAGGATGCTCATGACTGTGATCATCCTCACTGCAACAAGTCTCTACAATGCTAGAACGTGCACAGCTGGTGTCTGACAAGTCCCCACTGGAAGAAACATGCCACCTCCTCTTTCTGCGTGCCAGCCCCATCTTCTCTCCTCCTTTCCTGTTTATTTCTTGGCAGGATCTAGTCCTCAGAAAGCTGGCCCAATCTGTTCCAAAAAAAAAACCTCACTCTAAGGTTTCCTGAAAAGCACCGAGTCCCTCCCAAGCAGAGACATCTAGAAATAGCTCACACCTTGCAGAGACAGCACCTTCTGCGCCCCCCCCCGCATTGCAAGGATTTGGGTTTATAGCCAGGTTTGAAACCCTCAGGGACCTCGAGGTTTGTGGGAAGATTCTCTGCGGTAATCCATATGGATATGTTGATGGCTTACATTTGTAGCCCTTGTACTCGGAAAGCTGAGGCAGGAGGATTCCATGTCTTCCTAATCTACATAGTGAGTGCCACGCCTCCTAGGAAGGAGACCATGTCACAAAAATAAGAAAATAAGTAAATAAAATCTACAGTAACAGTGACTAAAAACCCCACCCTGTGATAGTTTGGTTCGTTCGCATTTTGACTTTGCAGTCTTGGTTTCTATGGCTTTCTGCCCCCTTCCACTTGAAAACGTTTTCCTTCTTGCTTTCTCGCTCCAGCCCCAGTCTCAGCCCCAGCCTGTTCTCAGGTATACACCCTTGTTTATGAACCACTGCGGTTCAGCGCTCTCAGCTGTTTGTGGCCTCCCGGAGGATGGGCGGCTCTTCTCAGTCTACCACCGCACCAGATAGACTTCTAGGAAGGAGGTATTGTTTTGCAGAGGGAAAGCTGCCAGGCTGTGCAGAGATGAAACCGCCATTAGTTGTGTTGATTCCTCTCAGCTGATGAGAAATCAGAGCGCAGTCACAGAGGGGGAATGGGGTTAGGTTTGGGGCCGTGGTAGCAGCCACCAAACAAAGGTTTCATCATAGCAGAGTTTTTCTGTGGCAACCTGAGCTCACATTTAAAAAGGGGAATTTTCTTCTAAGTAGGTGGAGTGACTGAAAATAGAGCCCCTCCTGTGTCTAACCTTCTGAGGACAGGGAGAGTGCAGGGAGAGGAGCCTGTGCACTGAAAGCTCCAGCCTGAAGGCTTTCTCCAAGGCCCAGTGCGGAAGTTCTGATCCCGAGGGCAGCGTTTCCTTCCTTTCCTTTCTCTTCCTCCTCTCTCTCTCTCTCTTCCCTTTTCTTTCCTCTCCCTCTTCCTCCTCCTTCTGTGATTAGCTTTTCTTTTAATACCTTTTAAAGGGGAAATAAAGGAACACCTTCCTTTGCTGAAGCTCAAGGTTGCTGGTTGGTGCAAGAAGAACAGGAGAACAGAGCAACTGTCCACACACCAGCCTGGTGGGATTGCTGCAGACAGTTTTCTGGCAGGAAACCAGCTTTTTGCTGCTCTGGTTCATAGGAGGTGAAATCATGTTGCCAACCTAAGGCAAGGCAGGGAATTAAGAGACCAGGGTTGAGGGTCATGAGGCCCTTTTTCCTCAGGGCAAGACTTCCATAATATAGGGACATTCTCTTTACGTTTAGATGGGTGTTTGGTTTTTAACTACTGCATTCTTCTTATTTTGCTTTGGTTTTTTCAAGTCAGTCTCATATATTCTTGGCTGGCCTAGAACGCTGTTATATAGCTAAGGATAGCCTTGTACTTCTGCTCTTCTTGCCTCTACCTCCTGAGTGCTGGGATTACAGAGGTATACCTCAGCACCTGTTTTATGTGGGCTGGGGATCCATCCAGGGCATCATGCATGCTGGACAGGCCCTCTCCCAACCAAGTCCAGCCCTCACCTTCGCCTTCTTTAGTCTATCAGTGTGCAAAGGGAGAATGGGGCTTTCTCAGTTTGCAATGCTTCATTGTCTCCATTCTGAAGTGACTCGGCCCATTCAGCTGCTGACAAGTACCTGATGAAGCAGATTTGTGGCTCATCTAAGGAGAGCCAGGAGCCCAGGGGTGACCGCATGAGTGTCACAAGAGTGATGAGCCTTGTCTTCAGCACCCACCTCCACCTCTACAGCAGTGGCAAGGCACCTAGAGGTGGGATTTGTAAGAGGGTGGACCTTTCAAATTAAGGAGTGTTTCTAGATCTCCTCCCACAGATCCTTTGGAGAGAGAAAAAAAACAGATGAAATCTGGAAGTATTTCTCTTTCAAAAGAGGAATATTGTTTCCTTGCTTGCATGCTTCCATTGAATCTGAGGTAGGGGTTGTTATGTTTTTACATTTTTTATTCATGTGTATGTATGCATGTATGTGTGTGTAAGCTATGAGTATGGAGGAAGGGGTGTGCTTTTGGAAGCCAGAAGAATGTATCAGCTCTCCTGGAGCTGGAGTGACAGGGTGAGCCCTTCAGTGTGGATACTGGGTCCTCTTGTAAGAGCAGTACGTACTTGGAACTGCTGGGCCGTCTCTCCAGTCCTGTCCTTGGAATCTTTGAAAGATTTCTTCCTTCAAGTTCTTTTTCTGTTCTCAGTATGTCAGAGGTCACTAAGATACAAATACTGAAGAAAGGTCACACAAGGAAGAAGTTTCCTTGGACTAATGAAAGTGCTTGCTGCCAACAATGAAGCCCTGAGTTTGATCCCCAGGACCAACATGGTGGAAGGAGAGAGCCAACTCCTGAAAGTTTTCCTCTGACCTCCATGAAAGTGCTTTGGTACCTGCTCGCCCACCCACACAAATACATAAATGTAAAAAAGTTAGAATTTGTGTTCAAGTCCTTAATTCTTAATCTTGTTTCCTTGCTTCTCAGTAGAGAAGGGAGATTTCAGGTCTATGATCTTCAATTATGGGTGCTCAATCTGTGGGCAGAAACGAAGTTACTAAAGCCAACATCCGCCATGCTCAGCTCAGGTTCCCCAGTATCCTTAGGTTCCCCAAGGTCCCCGATGTCATTCTCCAGTCCTCAGAGACCACTGGTGTCCTCCTGCCCAGTGTAAGGTCTATATAGTCATATCTCTAACTGTCTAGTTTTTAAATATAAAGCAAAACTTGAAAACCTTTTTATATATCTAAAACTGTTCCTCCTCCTTACACATACTCACTTCCTGTACAAATGTTGGGGTGGTGCACATGCCATTGTACATGTGTGGAGGTCCGACGACAGCTTGTGGGAGCTGATGCTCTCCTTCCACCGTCGGGGGCCTGATGACCAAACTTGGGCTTGGTGGCAAGTGCCTTTTCCTGATGAGCCATCTCACTGGCCCCATATCTGCAACTGATTGTAAATTTTCATGGTCACAGAGGATATAATTTATAGGGTATCATCATATATAAATATCATATTTGTGTAAATATAGACGCACACACACTGAGACTTGAAAATGTACAGTATGGTTCCTTTTCCTTGTGGAGTCTGAATTTCTTGTCCAGTTTGCCCCACACAGTTTGACATTAATTTTTATAACAACATCTCCAATATAGTAAGTATCATTTTGAGCTACTGGTGAAATTCCTTGGACAGCTACAGTAAATGCGACATGGGTGCTGGGAAGCCAACACAGGTCTTCGGGAAGAGCAGCCAGCATTCTGAAATTCTGAGCCATCTCTCTAACCTCAGCATCTAATTCCTTTTGTGTATGTGGCACTGGGGATTGAGACCAGGACTTTGTTTATGTTAGGTAAACACTCCATCACCAAAACCTAATTCTTTATATTAAATATTTCCTGTACAACTTTAAAATTTCTCCTTCTTTAAAATGATCGTTCTGAGCATTACAGTACCTTAGCTGAAAACAATGTAGCTTGGATTAGTACTGCCTTTACTGCAGTGGCAAACACACATTCTGAGCCTTTCCAGCATGTGTTGCTATTGTCATAGAATCTGTGTATTCATATATTTCATGTCTGTCAGCACAGTGGTAACTGTTTAATGAGTTGTCTTTTCAGTACAGTGGGGAGAAAAGAGTTAGGACACACTCACCTTTCTTCTGGATTTATAAAGTAGTTACTTCATCGTTTCCTCCTTTCTCTTATGTCTTTGAGTTATTGTTCTATGCCTTGTTGTTCAGTATGTGGGACTTCCTCTACCATTTATTTCTTTGTTTTTTATCTTTTTCTTGAAAGGTCAATTGTATTATCAGTAGTGGTTTATATGATCTTTTGCTGAAGAGCCTTTGGAAATACATCCTGGTTGAGATAGAGCATGCAGGCCAAGATTGGATCTTGATACTGTGTCTGCACAGGTAGCATAATCTATTGATAAAGATTGTTTTAGCGTATAATATCTTGGGAGAGGACTGAGTTCTCCCTTGGCCTCAGCCACTGATAATTATTCCATTTTACAGACTCTGGGATCAGATTCAAAAGCCAAGCTGGCTGAAACCCAGTCCTGTCGAATCTCAGAACTAGTGCCGTTTGATAAAGTCTTTTAAAATCACTAGTCAGACTCTGACTACTCCCAGGGAGTGAAATGTGAACCCACCCACAGGTTCTTACTTCACCAGCCACATCCAATGCCAGTCTTCCCACGGGGGCTTTTATGGGTTCTTCTCCTTCCCAGGGAACACATGGATTTGATCAATGAACAACCACCCTGTGGTCTTACGGAAGAAAACCTATCTGTGACAAAACAAAACACAACAACAAAAACCCCACAACTTTCACCTCAAACGGTATAAGAGATCATTTATTCTGGAGAAAAATATGAGTTATCGTGGCCTGGGAACAGAAATTTAGGTTACCCCAAATTTTATGTAAATGTAGAAGCAATATGGAGTTTTTATAATAGCAGAATAAAGAAAGTCATAAATCAAGATACTTCGAATCTGTTAGTGGGAACCTCCGAAAGGCAGGGTACAACCAAATGGCAGTCTCAACTCCAGGCTGCAGCTATTGCCTGATGGCTCTTGGGATTAGTAGAAGCCAATGATATGCTCAGTGAACACGTGCCTAAGGAAAGCCAGCGCTTTGCGCATGCGTTCTGAACGACTCTCCCTGTGCTCACCAAGGCAATAAATGGCTATTAAGAGGACTAAAGATGGCCCAAAATAATTCGACTCTGGACTTGCAACATTCTAAACTCTCCACAGTAATTGAAGTTCTAATCAGTTAATCTTGTAGAAGGTTCCAATGCCCTGAAGTTGGAACAATGAGCAAAAAGCGCAAAGGCCTGGAGAAAGTTGTTACCAAGGGGCTGGTATCCCCTCCTTGCACTGCTGGAAGACCATACTGTTGGTGGCCATGACATTTTGCAGTTAGACACATTTTACATGTATCTTTACTGGCAAAGTTACCCAAAGGAAAGGTTATTCCTGACTTTGCAATCTTTTCACTTTTCCCTCTTGATTCCTGCCACTCCACAGTTTCAGTTCCTCTCTCCTGATTTGTTCTTTCTGTTTCTGGATATCTCACATCTCCTGGGTTCAGCCTCTCCCACCCCACCCCACCCCCCGGTTCTTAGAATCTGAAAATAAACATTGTTAAAGGGGCTGGAGAGACGATTCAGCAGTTAAGTGCACTGGCTGCTTTTGAATAGGACCTGAGTTTGATTCCCAGCATCCACCTGGGGGCTTTTAACCATCCTAACTTCAGTTCCAGGGAATGTGACGCCCTCTTCTGACCTCTAGGTACCAGGCACACACGTGGTACTCATACATAATGCAGGCAAAGTGCATGTGCACACATAGACACACACGTATACAGAAAATATAAATTACAGACTGAGATTATTGTACCCTAATTCATCATACCAAAACCATGATCATTAATGCTTTTTTACCTCAGTGCGTCCCACTGCACCTAAGTGCTGGTGTGCATATATCATTATTATTTTCCAAATAAGTGAATGAATGCTGGAAGGAAGCCGTTTCTCAAAGCAAGAGGCAGGCCTTGTACATTTGCCATCAGACTTTATAAGACAAAGAGGACCCCGAGGGTTTAGGGTACCCACATGTTGTCCATCCCCACACTTATGTCTTTGTGATGGTCTATAGTTAGACTAAGCCAACGTGTGACCAGCGAGCCTTCGGTCCAAGAGAATGAGGTGCATCTTCACGTGGATTTCTCCTTACTTTCTTCTCCTCTCAAGCTGATTGTGCTGCTCTTTGCCTCGCTGAGAATCCTGGGCCTCTGCTTTTGTTTCAGATTTATCCCTCCCTTCTTAGTCACAGCTCCTTCTGCACAAAGAATTGACTGAGAGGAAAGATGGCAATTGCCCCAATCTGATCACTGCACGTTGGATACATGCATTTAAATGTCACCATGTGCTCCATAACATACATAATTGTAATATGTCAAATAGAATAAAAGGCATATTGTAAAAGAAGAATAATTAGCACTAGAGGCTGGGGCTGGAGCTCAGCAGCTGAAATGCTTACATCTCAAACATGGGGACCAAAGTACAGATTCCCAACCCACATAAATGTGAATGGGCCTCACATTCCAGCCCGGAAAGGCAGAGATAAGGGATACCCAAAGCAAGATAGCTGGAGAGACTAGCTATAGCAGTGAGCTCTGCGTTTGACTTAGAGACCTGTCTCAAAGGAAAGGTGGGAGATCACTTGAGGAAGATTTCTAGCATCA
>LOJH01020055.1:22675-39900 GCA_001685095.1 Ellobius talpinus | reverse complement strand
GTGTGTGTGTGTGTGAGAGAGAGAGAGAGAGAGAGAGAGAGAGAGAGATTGAGAGAGAGATAAGCTCTTTCCTGTGACCACAGGCCAGTTTTAAGTCTTCAGGTCCTCTAAGGAACTCACTTGGGTCTTAGGCACACTATCCAAAACTTCATCACTGCGTCTTCCATCCTTGATGCCCTTGGTTTCTGCTGCACATTGGGGCTTACGACTCCTCATCTCAGGGCTTCAATGGCCCAGTTGCCACCTGGGCTGGTCTGCTTACTGTCTCCAGTTCTCAGGCTTGGAGCTGAGGCAAGAGCTTCCAGGCAAGATGTGGTTAGAAAGACCGTCTCCCCCAGGAACAAGGAACCCCTTTTCTCTTAGGCAGTTCCGAATAGCACCCTTCCCCTTGCAGCTGTGTGAGAAGGCGCCAAATGCCCATTCTTAAAGTGTGATGACTGAGGCTTACAGCAAGCTGCTGTTGTCTCAGCAGGAGAGCAATTTGCCACCATTTAAGATCCTTTTGCCCCTCCCGTCCCCTCCATGTGTGCTTCTACACGTACCGCTCCATATCTATTAGTGCAGATGGTGACAAACTGACTCCCCATCGGAAGGGCTCAGAGCAGAGGTGGAAATGGATTTTTGGCCTCTGTCTGGCCTCACAAACAAGGAAGCCTGAATGATTTCAGGTCCCTGGTTCCTGCCTCAAAAGAGCACAGTTTGCGTCTTCCAAACACAAGAGGTTGTAAATTGGTAATTCAGCTCAACCAAAGGCCACATGATGAGCAATTGTGGAAGTATTTCTTTTTCTTGTTGTGCGAAAGAGGAACCAGACATCTGAGTGTGGGTTCCAGCTGGAATTCGCCTTTCACCATTTGCAGCCCAGAGGCACTGTCTTTGCCAGCCCTGGGCCCTGGAGCTCCTTCCTGCCTTTTCACCTGCAGGGCCAGCACAAGGGTGGGTGGCTTCCGCATAGCCAGGAGTTCGCTAATCAAAACACTTCACTGTGGTCCTTATCGGCAGCTCATCCCACCTGAACTCATTAAATAACAGTGTGGGGGTTATTTGCTGTCAGTGAGATTATCAAAGGCATTTTTGGGTCGGGGCATGCTCCAAAGCAAAATAGTAATGAGGAAATGTCATGATCTGTCTTGACCAGGTGACCCTGCCCACTTTAGATTACCTCTTAATTTCAGCACAAGGGCCATCCCTGGAATTCTTACAGTAAGTCGCTGCTCCCCGCTCACACGATAAAGATGTGACCTATTAGAAAGCTCGCTGTACTCATTGCAGCTAATGAGAGGTGTAGAGCTTTGCCATGTGATTTGCTGGGCCGTATGCCGTAAAGGGATACCGCTGATTCCATTCCTCAGTCTTTAAGCCATCTGCAATACCTTCTTCATATGACTACTTATATAATAAAAATTAACTTGGGATATAAAAAACACACACCATTGTGGGGTTTATGACTTGGTATGCCTCAGTTTCATGCCTTGCATGGAAACATCTGTAAGTAATGTGTGCGGGTCTAATTTTAAATCCCGCCAAATATTTTCCGTTTGACATTTGGTTTAACTGACAAACTTGCAGAGGTGGTTTGCAGAGAGCTGTCAGTGACAGATCTGTGCAGTGTTCCCTAGGCCATAGGCCTATTTGGTTATGTTTTGTTTTTGTTTTTGTTTTAAGACAATAAATAATTCAAAACTTGCTTTCTAAACTCTTTTACTTATCAATACATACAAAATGCAGCAGACTGGCCCTCTTGATGGTCCTGCTGCAACGAATCAGTCGCCCCTAAAAGTAGATATGTTAGTTTTAACTTTTGCTTTGACTTCTGTAGTAGGAAAACATCTGAAGATTGGAGAGTTGGGTATGGAAGCCCTCCAGGACTAGGTGGTAGGAGCCACTGCTGGCTGGAAAATGATGGTGGACACCATTGCAGGAACGGATGGGGGTGGGGGTGGGGGGGATGAACCAAGTCCCTCCAGGGTGTCCAGTAATCAACATTGCATTTCATTACCTAAAAAGCAAAACAAAACAAAACAAAAACAAACAAACAAGTTCTCGCACGCTAATTCTCAGAGGAGTCAGGCCCTCCGATCTATCCACGGATCTGAACTATAGAACGAGTAAAGGTCAACCCCTGCTTTGTCTGCTTAGTAGGGTCACCCAATAAGATAGAGAGGGCCCAAAAAGTGAAGCTCAGGTAAACCACAAATACTTTTTAGTACAAATTCATCCCAGGGAGTATTTGTGACATTCTTATATTAAAACTAGAGTGTGGCAGTAATCTGGAATCCACACTCCACCGGGTGGCCTGTATTCAGTTGCTAAATGAATACCGGGCCAGTCCTTCCACACCCGGGTCAGGCCGGTTTGCTGGCTGCATCCTATAGCTGGCCTGGACCCGAAGGAGGGCGGGCAGAAGCCAGGAATGGCTCCCTGGAGATGGGGTGGTCCCTGGGAGCTTCACTGTGCAGTTAATACGGTTAATAAACACCCTCCACCCGGGGCTCCAAGGAATGCTGACTCAGCATCCGGGCAGCGGGGATGCAGTACCCCAGAAACATAATTAAACTGTTTCCACGACTGACTCGAAAATAAAAGTGTGGGGCGGAGGGTGGGGAGAGAAACTTGAGGGGGAAGTTAAAAAACAAATGGCGAGGTGTGCGTGAAACCTCAGGGAAAACTGTCGGTTTTGCTTCAAGGGAATTGAATTGTGAAACTTCCAAGTTGCGAAATTTCACTCGGCTGATGCCTGTGAGAACTGAAGTTTGTTTTAATTGTCAATTAAAGCTGGGATCTAAGGAGCCTTAGGGCGGTGCTGGCCCGAAGGGAACGCGGTGTGGGCCGGAAGCATGACAGTGCTGGCCACTGGGGGTCAGGATAAGCTCGCACAGTGGCCCTTGGACGGGCTGCGCGGTGGAGGGGAACGCTCAGCCCTGGGGAGGCACAGCCTGGGAGCCAGGGCCTTGCTCGCCCAGTTGGTAAAGGGTGCGCCCTTGCGTCTTCCAGGTTGCTGGGACGTCAGGTACTAAATGGCCTTTACCAGAGTGCAGTTGACGTCAGGTACTAAATGGCCTTTACCAGAGTGCAGTTGACTTTGTACAGATGACCACGGCCTGATAACAAAAGAAATGTGGCCTTGCTGAAGATTTTATGTAACGGAAGACGATCCATTTGCTTTCACAAGGAGTCTTAAGACAGAAACAGCCAAGTCCTGGAGTTTTACTTTACTTTTTTCTTAGAACTTGGGGGGAGGGGAGAGGGAGAGAAAAAGGAGAGAGGAGGGAAGAAGGGATTGATGGAAGAAACCACCCACCTCCAAACATCCCACCGAAGTTTAGATGTTTGTGAGCTGCTGTTGACTTCTTATTAACCCGAGAATGCAGCCTCAGAGGAGATTCCCCACCGGGGATTAACCACGCAGAACAGTTAGGGAATGTGAGGTCTTGAGAGTCTCGAGATCAAGGAGTCTAAAATGTTTGTAAGAAAAAAAAATTCCTCAGTGGCTTGGGAGCTTTAAGAAGACACTTTAAAAATGAATCAAAATTGCCCTTATTTAAGAGCTTTGGAGATCCAAATATAAGCCTCTTTTCTTCTGCCAAGAAGGCCACTTACTCATTTGGTGTGCCTTTAATGCTTCAAGGAAATGCTGGGGTTCCAATTCGGTCCCCAAACAGAAGTGTTACGACCAAGTTTATAATTTTTTTTGCAAAGTTCATTTTTTTCCCCCTTAGCGCCTCAGATTCCTGTTCTATTTGGGGATGATATATTGAAGAGAGACTGAATGAATGGCTTTCTCAGAAACTGCATGAGATGCAGGCTTGGCTCTTTCAAGTGTCTCCAAGTGCTTGGGTGGCGGGGCTCCTTGGACTGAGGGTCATGTCAAAAGGTTCTTTGATGGCAGCCTCTTGGTTTAGAGATGATCCATCCTGAACATTTCAATCATGTATTCAGCCATCTTTATTGAGGGCTCTCTGCATCCTTACAGGGTTGGTTGGGGGGTATGTATGTGGGGGGGGGAATTCAGCATCCTTGCAGGGTTGGTTAGGGGGGGAATTCAGTGTCTGCTAGTCTGATGGGGAAGCCCAGCATGTGACGGGACAGTGACTGGCTTGACACAGGGTTCTTGAGAATGAGGAAATCATTCTTCTCTTCCTGGAAGGAGGAGAAGCCACAAGTTTATTTAATCTTTTCTAGGCAACTTATTTTTATTGCATTTTTAATTTCCTCTCTTGCATTACCATGACCCTTTTCACTGGCTTCCCACGCCTGGTGCTTAATTACTTATCATTAGCAATGTACACGGGGGCCTTGCTGCATATTTATAAAATGGGATCATTAGTACATGGAAAGACAAAGGCTCCTTTAAGGCTGTCATTAGTTATGCTGTTTTCATGGAGATGTTCATTAGGAAAAACTACCCACCTGGTTAAATCATTATAATTAAGAATTGGTAACCTCCTTTGCATTTTTAACTTGCTCTTCCGTCTGTTTGCAGTAGGCTAAACAAGCCTTATTTGGCTGGTATTCTGTCATCTTTCATTTTCTCAGGAGCTGTCAGCAAATCCAGACCCCTTGTTTTAAAGTGGAGGTGCTGACTGCTTTAGAGCATGTTGGATACAGTTTTGGTAATCCAGGGGTTCATCTCTGAGCCTGTAGACCAGTCACGGAAGGGTAAGTCAGAGCCCAGAGCCCAGGAGCTTCAGCTTTGTCCACGGCTGTCCTTAAACTCCTCAACTACAGGGATTGCTGGGCTGGGAGGCCACTGGCCATTTCTTCCTTGTGTACCGAGTAAGACAAGTAGCAGTTGGGTAGTGCGAATGCTTGAATGGCAGTCTTTATGTGTTCTTGGTTAGGGGTGCTCACAGCAACATTATAGCTGTGTCCTTGCTATTGCCCAAGCAAATACAGTCTAGGCAGGGCGTTCCAGCTGGTAGCTAATGGCCATGAGGCCCAACCCCGGACTAGGTGACAGAAACACAATGAAGGAAGCATGGTCTTGCTGCCACCCACTCTCCTCTGCCCAGACTGATCTGAAGCAAATTGCTACCGATGAGAATTTGCCAGCGATAAGCCATGATTGTGGGAAACGCCGGGGCAGTGCATAAATATCATCTGTAAACAATTAGGCAGGCGCTGCTCACTCAGTGCCATTTTGAGGAGCTAAGGAAGTCTGCAATCAGTTATATCTCCAATTACCATAAAAATATATTAGCCATTCATTCATTTATTAATGATTCATCAGTTAACCACACATAATGAGCAAATAATTAGCAGTGCTGTACGGTTGCCAAAATTGAAAAAGTGTTGGCATTTTAAAGATGAAAGGTTGCATTTATGCAAAAGTCTGGTGATGATAAAGTTAATGTGGAATATCGTTATAAGAAGTGGCTGTCCTATATTGCAGGCCGAGGGACCACAAAAACTTGCCTAATTGAAGTGAAATTAACATTCTCCCCAAGTCTGCTTGTTGCCACACACAAACGGCGGGGTCTCTCCCAAAGATCTCCCTTCAGGAAGGTGCGCCACACAATACAAGTTAATAAAATGCCAGACAGCTAGACTGTGTTCTTTGTTTGCTTGGTGCAGGGCCTCGTGGAAAACAATAAATTGCATTCATGTCAGCCGAGGCCCATCCCTTTGCTAATTACTGTTTGGTGCTGAAATGACTTCTGTGAAATTGGGAGTGCAAGGAAACCTAGAGCCTTACAAGGGAGGCTTTTCAGAGTTTTGCAGTAAATGTGAGATAGGCCTCAGGCACACAGATGTTAAAACACTGAATTCCCCCACAGATTACACTAATGGAAACCCTGTCAGGGTAAGTCAAATCCGGGTCTGTGGTCAAAATCTAATTAAGGTTTCTGTACTTAAAAAGAATATGAATGCCTGGGGGTGGCGATGAATGTATAAGAAACTCACTTGTTTGGAAAACGGTTAGCGTAAACGGTAAGTACCGCGGGGCTGTTACCTGCCATGTAACACCTGCTTTCTCGGTCGTGTTCTGCCTTGCTGAAATCACTAGCCGGGTTGTTCCAGAGGTCAGTGAACTCTGCTCGGGCCACTGTGGCCTCTGCCTTTGGGGGTCTGGGACAAAGAATGGTTTGAGGTCATGGTGAAAATGGATCCTGAGAAGTCTCCCTGGAATCCCAGAGGGTGCTCTGCCCGGCCACATGAAAACCACCCCAGATGATCCTGCCCAACTGCCTGGCGCCACTGAGGAAATACTTCTCGGGGAGGGTGTGGGGCTGGCCCAGTCTTCCCTATTGGGCGAACAAAGGGTCGCCTGCTTGCCGCTCACCCTCCAGTCAGGCCAGCCGCCCAGAACAGCTGCCGTGTGCAGGCAAGGCCCTGCTTCTAATAGAGGAAATGAATTTATAATGCTGCCGTCTCTTCATTTTCACCGAGCACAAATTTCCCCTTAAATACTTAAAAACAACACCCAGAGCTGGATATACCTTAAATTTTGAATAAATGAAATCTTAATCCAGTCTGTTGCTATGGCTGAGTTGTTATTAAAGAAATAAATTTGAAACAGCAAGTGGTTTGAGAATTTTTGAATTTAATTATTTAAATCTACTTAGGGTAGCTCTCGAGTGCTATTTCAGTTTCCCATGGAGAGCATGAATTCTGGAAAAGGTGTCCCATGCAGGGTCTTGGAAATATTAACTTTCATGTACAACTGTGGCAGTGGTGGACGGGCTCTGCCGCCCTCCTGCCAGAAAAGGAAAAGGGAAAAAAAATTCTGAGATGTTTTTTCCCTTGTGACATTCAGTCAAGGAGTACGAGTCATATTTTTCAAAGAGAGAAAGCCAAGTCCCCTTTTCAACTTCCATCGGCTTCAGAGTCAGCCTTTAAACGTCATTCATTTGAAGCTCTTCAGAGAGCAGGTGAGCATGCAATCATTGAACCACGTTAGGGACCAAAAAGGAAAGAGAAATTATTACTGCTCCAACTGAAATGGCCAGCAACTTATTTAGTGTGTTCTCTGGCTTGGCCTGCTTTTTGACATTTGTGAAAACGGATTGTCTGTTGTAAGGAACAGGTTCAGGCCTGGTTTCCTGGCCCTTGCCTTAGTTTTGACAGCAAAGGAGACCTTCCGTGTGCAAGCGACCTCGCTCTCTAATGGTGTCTGCCCTGAGGTGTGTTCAGGGGAGCAGGGAGGGAAGGTACAGTGTTAAGGCACAGACTTGCGGTAACCTTCCCAGCTTCCTGGGGCTTTGCCGTGGGGCCTGATAGGTTTGGGGGTCCTGTCTAAGAGGGTTACCTGATTTCCACCTGCACTCTCTCTGGAGTGTAGTCTCACCCACACAATGAGATCCTGAGACCTGAGTGAGAGAAATGATGAAGATCTCATTTGTTTCTCTTTCATGCCGGCTATTCAATATTGTAACAGTCAGGACCTTGGAACTGCCAAACAGAACTTTCCCACACCCAACTCAGACTAACAGGAGGATATTGACTTGGAGTGATTTCTAGATCCTGAATTCTTCTTCTTATTATATTTTTTCCTGTTCAATATAAAAATCTTCATGAAAGCCAAAAGTCTTGAAGGAAAAAAGCAGGCCTTAGTGTGGGGCCCAGCCTCAGCCCCAGCCTTGTTTCCAATGAATGCCAAGTGCTGCGGAAATTGCATAATTCGCAGTGTTCAGAGGATGAGTGAGTGCTTTATCTTTGGAAAGAGCAGACATGAGGTTAGATTAGGGGTTTCCCCAGGAAGTGAGGCCCTGAGCCAGTGATGGCTCAGAGGTAACATCTGTAATAACAGCAGCATGGATTTACAGCTGACTTCGAGGTTTAATTCTTTTTAAAAGTCTACATACATTTATAAAGTAGCTCCTCTTGCAGATGCCCTAAGACTTTGGGGAGGTAAAGTTGTGATTCCTGTTCTTGGGGTTTTTTCTCAGATTAGCTGAAAGAGTGGGCTCCCAAAAAGTATGAACCCAGCTTCACGGAGCCAAATTCTACAAAACTTCCAGGCCCAGCAGGTAGGAACCAATAACCATTTGCTGGAAGAGTGGATCTGTTGGAAAGGGAGTGCCATGCCTCCTGTCAATCGGGATCGTTGTGGGACATAGACGTCAACACCTGCAACTTCGCTCATGCCCATGTGCTGCACAAGCATAAGTTGTTAGGTGTCGCAGGAATCAGCAAGGGTCCCAAACAGCTGCTTACATTGCTTTCCTTTTCTTCTTCTTTTTTTTCTTTCTTTTTTTTTTTGAAGTTAGTGACATTTCGATTCTTTTGTTGGGCAGATGGTAGAATATCACACCTGCTGGAAAACTAGTTACTTTGGAAAGGGACATTAATTTGGGACTATTTATAATAATATTAATAAAAATCACACTGGCCTCTTGGTATGTGCGTGTTGTTCCCCCAAGAAGTAACCCAGCTGGACACTCAACTCTTTGAAACAGGGCTTCAGAAATGAAAAGATCGCCATTTTTAATGTCCTGCTTTCTCCGTTTCTGTGCTTCCCAGAATGGCTTTAAATTTTTCTTTTTACATTTATAAGTGTGTGTGTGTGTGTGTGTGTGTGTGTGTGTGTGTGACAGTTCACATGTGGAGGTCAGAGAACAATTTGCTGGAGGTGGCGCTTTCCTTCTATTGTGTGGATTCTGGGGATTGAACTCAGGCTGCTAAACTTGGCTGCAATCACCTGCACTTATTGAGCCCTTTCGCTGATCCTGTCTTTTGTCTTTTTTTGTTTTGAGACAGGGTCTCACCGTCTCACTCTGTCTCGCCTGAAACTTTATATTTAGATCAAGCTGGCTTAGAGTTTGCAGTGGGTCCCCTTGCTCCTGCCTCCTTGGTGTTGGGATTACAGGCATAAACCACATGCCCGGCTTTCTGGATTGGTTTTTAATCTCCAATTTGTTCTCAGCTTTTTCTCTAATCTCATTTCTCTCTGCTCTGTCCTTTTCATCTCCTTCTTCCCCCATCCCTCACTATCCTCCTCTTTCCCCCTTTCCTGTCAAATTTCTGTTCCTCAGGAAGCTACTCCAGCTACTGCAGGGCTGAACTCAGCTGTCTGTGGTCTGCTGCGGTCTCCCCAGAGGGCACGGATCTCCGAAGTACCAGTTCTGGACCAGATGCTCTGTGGCCACCAGGCTGACAGTCTCACGACCCTGCTAATGCCATGTGGTTCCTGGGGCCTTGGCTCTTGTCTGTCTCTCGTGTAGAAGACTTATGCCTTTCCAAACTCCTCGTGTTTATTGATTATCTCCTCTTTGAAACCCTTCTTTGCTTCCTTGATTTCCACTGCATCTAAGCTCCTAATGCCCACAATTTAGGAACCCTTTCATTGTACTCTATAATTTAGTCTTAGCTTCCCATATAAGCCCTAAGCTTCTTACAGTTAAAAGAGGCTACAGTGCTTATTATGTACAATGCTCTGTATTAAGGTGCATTGCATTATTATTCCATTTAATCTCCATGACAACCCTATGAGGTGAGTCTCTTTTTTTTTTCTTCTTCCATTTCCATTTTACAGATAAGGAAGCCCAGGCCCTGAGAACACGTCTGATTCACCCAAGGTCATCTGGTAACCAAAAACCAGTGCTGGCTTCTTCCGTGTTCCCTCTTTGGTACCACCCTAATCCTGCTTTGGGAATGATGGGCTTGCTCCTCCAGGGTCTGTCTGTGCTGCTGGCTGGCAGCCTCGTCCCTCCGTCCTGGGACAGCTTGTCCCCACAAACTGATGTTGCGGGACTGTGAAGATCTGTCCCCTTGACCCATCAGAGCTCAACTCCTCCATCAGCCCCACCTGGGTTCCTTCTTGGTCTCCTTTCTACAAGGAGCGGTCCCTAAGAGAATGCACTAACTTTCTCACACAGATATCTGATTCAAAGTCTGCTGCTTCTCAGAGGAGCCAATCTAAGGAGTTGGCACAGGTACAGTCTGAACAAGGTGATGTGAAGATGGGACCCGGACGGGGTGGACCTGCTGCCCATGAGTTATGAGGACCGCATCTCTGGAGGTAGATGACACAGAGACAGACCAATGCCAAGCTGGAATGACATGCTGGCTGGTGAATGTATTCGGCATCTGGGAAATAGGACGATAGTACTGGATGACTATTACCAGAGGGGCATCAATGCTGTAGAAAAAGAGGAATTAATTTAGTAGTTAGTATGGAAACCAGAAGGCCTTACAGATTAAATATAGAGCAAGCCTGTTCTTTTATAAGTAGGAGGCAGAAAACAGACATTAAGACAGTAGAGCCAGAGCCATCCTAAGATTGACAGGGTTCCAGAGGAATTTGCATGTTCAACCCAGGTGAGTGTACTATTTTTGCCAGACCAGATTCTGAGGGAGAAAGAGCAGGACCTTGATACATATTAGATGGAGGTATCTGAGTAAGTCTGCAGGTTCCCCACCCTCTTTGGACCAGTACAAGTTGGCCCATCCTCTCTGCTAACCACTAACATTGTGCTGCTTTTGCCTGAAGACAATGCAGAGGCCTCTGTCTTGCAATGCAGAGGTGTCTTTCACTCTAAGACCTGTTTTCTCTCTAGGCAGTCAGGCCAAAACACAATTCTTGTTTTTATCAGACTTAGAGGTCTTGTGTCCCAAAGGGATGCCACAGAGTCCTGCTGGACTCTGAGCTATGGCTACTGGTAGGGCACTTTGGATCCAAGTGCGAAGGGATTGTTATTTTAGCAGTGGTAGTTGACCCTAACCAAGAAGAAGTCAGGCTGCTTTTACCCATTCAGGGCATCTGGGTCTATGTTTACCACCCATGTGAACACTTGGGTATCTCTAGATCGTCTGTTTACCCAAATTTGATGGTACATGGACAAGTGCAGAAACCATGTCTGAGAAGAGGTTTAGGAGTTCACCCTCTCAAAGACGAGGGCATTGGGTGCAAATAGGTCCAGCAGGCAAGCCACCAAAACTAGAAGAGATTCTGGTTGAGGGTGAAATTGTCATCAGAAGAGGAAACAGGGATCTCAATGGCAACCTTGCAGGCAGGTACAATTGTGGCTGGCCCCAGCTGCAGTTAGGAGTTGTGTCTACAGGGTTAGAGTCAGTCAGAGAGAGGCTGCCAGTCTTAGCGGCTTGTTGTCATTGTTTTCCAGGCTATCTGGCCATTTGGTACCTAATTAGTGTTCCCACTTCCAGTCTAGCAGGTTGGGCTCTTGGGTGACCTATATCCTCTCCCCGCAGCCTTTCCACATTGTCTGACTATTCTCCACTGCGTATTTCTTAAGCAGCTGCTGTGTGGTAGGCTTTTGTCTTTGGTATGGGGAATATAAAAATGAGGACAAGATATAAAATGTTTTTCTTTGCTTTTAGGAGGGTCACAATTTGGTGGTGAAAAAAAGAGAGAGATTTAGCCAGACAATTACTAAACACAACGGTAGAAGCAGTGATAGATGTCACACAAGAGAGGTGTGATTGGGGAGAAGACCAGGAGAGGACAGCTTTTGGGAATCAATGGCTAAGCTGGCCTTCTGGTGGCAGATGGGAGGTCTGGATCGAGAGGTCTTCTAAGCAGAGCAAAAGTTTGGGTGATGGCTCTCAGGTGGATGTTACTGTGGCAAAGGTCAGGCAAGACTAGGGTGGCAAGTTTTATTCTATGGATGACACAGGGACATCGACAGGGATGAGGTTGTCTTGTGTTCTCTACTTACCTACTTGCAGTGGCAACTCCTCTTTCTTACGGAAGTTGAGTATCCTTTTAGAGGATGATGCATTTATGCCAAGAAAAACTGGTGGCTGCAAAGACATGCTTGAGGTTACTACTCCCTGTCCGTAGGTTCTTCCGCATGGTTGATAATGCCTAGTTGGCTTTTTATATACTGTTGAAGATTAACCATTTTCCCCAAATTATTTATGATAGTAACACCTAGAGTATTGATAGGGAAATTGGCAATTTCTCATATATCCGGAGCTGCAGAACACTAGCAGTTTGGGACAATAACCCAGAAGGCCCTACATACTGATGCTGCGTGGAAAAGGCCTCATTGACTGGGATCAATTCACTGTATTTATTAAGCTCTTGAATGACAATTTTGAAGGCAGATAAGCACACAAAGCCATCACATGGTCAGAGCACAACAATCAAGATGGAAGGGAACATGGAATTCTATCATGCCTTAGTAGACAAGAAGAGTGGTAAGCAACTTTGCAACAAGTTGGTGATTGAATTTCTAAATTTCACGTACAGATCAACATTTTATATAGATGAACTCAAATAAGAGAGAAGCTACCTTTGCCCTCTTAACTTTTTTCCCATTAACAACCATAGACAGTGCACAATTGTGAGTCACCATAGTGTATCATGAAACTATAAACTGCAGTTTCTGCTCTGATGGAAACCATACTTGGTTATAGAAATGTGTTATTACTGAACCTTTCTCATGGCAGCTGGATCACAGTTTCGTGCTTGGTCTTCCTTCATCTGGTCCTGGTGGACATTGCTTTAACATAGTACAAGATACCAACCTGTATGCTGCATAAAGGGACCCTTGAGCGAGGCTCTGCACCTGAAAGCTGGCTTTCAAACTACTTATGATTGAGAGTTGCAGGCTATCCTTTAGAAGCAAAAGAAACTTTTTTTTCCAATAACACTAGGTGTGTGAGACAGCCAGGAAGGCAAGTACTGAAAGCGAGCATTTGAACCCTCCTTCCGTAAGCAGCCTTGCTAAACAGAACACCTGGGGTGGACCAAATGTGGGGAAAGCTTTAAAAGGGGTTGGCTGTAATCTGTTGGCTGTTAGAACCACTGTGAAATTTAGTTCAGGTGTTCTGTGGATCCGGGTGAAAACGGTCAGATGTCCACATAGATGTACCAATTCACAGTGGATAATCCTCTCGAGATTGCCAGCTTTCTGCCCAGGCCTCCTCCTCATCTGTCCAGCTGCTTCTCTTTCCTCCCCTCTTTCCAAAGCCCCCTTTAGTTTCTGATAAGGTGGACGTTAAGTGCAGAAGACGTCCATTGAACTTCAGTGGTTCTCAAGGGACTGTCCTGCACAGAAAAGGTCGAAGCATGGGTGTCAGCTGACGAGGTTCATGAGCTGGACTGGAAGACTGCCAAGGGATCCAAGGGATGAAAGTAACGTCTGGTGGCCAGAGACACCAAGCAAACCTTCTTGTTAGACATGGGGACTACTTAAGAGAAACAACGTAGGACTCAGGTAGACTTCCCTGCTCTGGTAAAGCCAGTTCCATCAACGTTTTGAGTCATTGCAAAGAGGTAGGAATGTGAGGCTTGTGGGCCCAGCTCTGTTGCTCACTCTAGGGTGTGGTTTTCCTTACTGGAAGCCTGGGGAATGAGGCAGTAATCTCTGAGTTTCCTCTCAACCTCAAAATTTCATGAAGGAGAATCACATCCTGCCACCTCGGACGGTTATATTGCTACTGTATGTTTTCTTTAAAGAGTCTCAAATCCATTCAGTATGAAACAGATTAGTAATCAGAACCAGAAACTCGGGAGAGGCCACACTCAGATTCAGGGAATTGACTGCCTTTCCCTGGATGTTTGTGTTTACTTCTTCTGACTCCTAGGTGGGGGTCCCATTCTAGGGAAGTAACATTCAATAAGTCCAAGCAGAGGGAGAAGCTTTATCCTTCATCTCCCCTTCCCAAACAATCTCGCTTAGTTCATCATCTTGTGTTGACATTACTTATGAATGCTAATTAACTCATAAATGCTAATTAATAACTCCATGTGCTTCTATTTACTGGCAAACATAGGCATCCAGGTGCAGTGGAGACCTGATCTCAAGCTCAGTGTTTCTCTGTCTCTAAGAGCGTGGATAAGTGACTCTGGTGTCCCATCAAAGTCAGATCTGAAAAATATGCGTGGCACTCCAAACCTCACAGAAGCATCCTCTTCTGACTTTCCCCTAAGAAAAATAAACCGGGGCCAAATCCAGCCCTCTCAGTCATTGTTCTCCAGAGATGCTAGATCCACAGGCTGTAAGTATAGATGTAGAGAAAGAGATATTGGCTTATGAGATTATGCAAGTTCAGAAGCTGGTGTCTGGAAGACAGAGAACAGGAAGCCTGGCAGTATTTCTGTTCTACACAGCAAGGCCTGAGAGCCAAGGGAGCTGGAGGTATTAGTTCCAGAGGGTGAAGAAGGTGTGTGGTTACTCAGGGCAGGAGAAGGTATACACACCAGTTCAACCGTAGAAAGGGCACTCAGCCTCCTCCCTCCATCTCCTCTGTCTAGTCAGGCGCCCAGGTGGTTTGGATGTGCCCAGCAGTTTGGCAAAGGTGATCTTAGTCTCTCAGTTCAAATCCTGACCCTTTTCCCAGACACAGCTTCACAGAAGCATAGAGAATTGATGGCTCCTCATTCCCATCACTTAGTCAAGCTGAGGCATAAAATTGATGATCACATGAGCAAATACCAAGAGAAGATTAAATTTCAAGGCTGGGGGACAAGGCTGAAATACAGAGGTGGGCAGAGAACCTGCTTCAGCCTGACCTTGGAGGACACCAAGGTGTTTTCTCTTCCTCATGGAGAGGTGTGGGGACCTCAAAAGTATAGAAAGGAGAGCTTTGTCAGGCTGGCTCATAGGACATCAATGCCTTAGCTGTCTTGTAGGCAGAGCTGAGCTGACTGTTTCCTCCAGTAGATAGTCGTCTATATAAAGGCTGGAGGGCATCCTAGCCGAAGCCAGACCCTCCCTGTGATGCTGTTGACTTAAGCTTAAACTTGTGGTCCTTATTGGGAAGCCCGGTGCTTTCATGTGGCTTATGTGACTACGGAGGTTCAAATGGTTTCAGCAAATGAGACGAATCTTGGCCCTGAGGTCTAAGGATCATACATACAACTTGGGATCAGTCACACAGGTTTTAGTGTGTAATTCTCCCACAGCAAGGATGTGTCTGTGTTTCTGCCTATGACCGCTCTTTTCGAGGGCTTTGTAAACTGAGGAAGAAGTGTCCTATAGCTTGGGCAAACTCACAGAACTTGGAAATAGCTAGTGGTGATGCTGGGATTTGATATCTGCCTTGGGTACAGCTGTAGGTCCACGCTGACCCATGTGATCCAGATGCGGCATTGCTCTAGTCCCCCGCCGGCCCATCAGAGCTGCCTTCTCCAGCTACAAGAGCTGTGCTTGGGCCTTGCTTCCTCTGCCAGCTGCAGTTCCTGGCTGAGCCTTGCCCTGACCTCCCTCCCCAGGAAGCCTTTTCCAAGTGCAAGTTCCCCTTCCCCAAACAGCACTCTCTAGCCTTCTCCCTTCTCCCCTCTCAGGCCCATTTCCATCCCTTACATGTACAGTCCATGGTTGTTTTTTTTAAAGTCACTGTTAAATAAACCCTGGCCGGAGTCCCTCTGGGAGAGAACCACAAGGAGGGTGCACAAAGCTACAGGCGAATATTCGTACCCTTGTATAAGATCCAGTCTGGGGAGCAGTGCAGACTGTTGCTTTCGGGGAGCTTTTCTTAGCAAGGAAAGAGAATCTTTATAAACCTTGTTCTCTATTTCAAAGAGGCTTTATGGGTGGTGAGGATAAAGTTAGAGGCAGATGAAAGAGTTGCTAATTCTTTGTCAATCCACCTGCTTTTAAGGTGGGTGTGGGAGGCCGAGCCTCCCTCTGTGTCTCTTCCCAGGGGTGCAGGGAACACAGGGTTGCATGACACCTCTGACACTGTTCTCTGGGACAGTCAACCCCCATTTTCCCCTCCCTGGCTGGTGTCAGACAGAGACAGGGCCTGTGGCTGCGTCTGCCAGCCCCAAATGCGACAGCTGTGTAGGCCTGGGATAATTGCTCGTATCCGTTTCTTCTCCCTTCCAGGTCTTGGAAAGTGTGCCAGGAATGGCCGCTGTGCGGTTTGATGGCCTGCAAACGCAGCCCTTCCATTTACGTCTCAAACTCCAAGGCAGCCGGGTCAGAGTTTGAACCAGGGCTACGGAGGATAATGGGTCAGACGCAATTAGCAGCCCAGAGAGCCGCACACTGCATTCCGATTTATTTATTTATTTATTTATTTGCCCGTCAGATTCCAAGAATGCTAGTGCTTAAAAAAGCAACCAAACAATTGCTCTATTGTACTGAAATAAAGCCCAGTTCATTCAAAAATCAATCGCACCACCAGGTGGAGCACACTCTGGCCCGGGACAAACGGGGCTGACCCTCCTCCTCCCTCAGTGAAATCTTGTTAAATTAAAAACTTATCCAGAAGTGGCGCAAATAGGGAGCAAGAATGGAACGAAGTCAGTTCCTCTCAGGCGAATTCTTCTCTTCTCCCACTCTTTAGAAAAGAATTCCCCGTCCGCTTTCATCAGCTTCAGCATCTCTGCAGCTATGCAGACCCCTACCCTTTGCCGTTCAATGTGTTACTCTAATGCGATTCAAAATTAAGGGGCAATATTGGGCCCATGCAAATGCAAATGGTTTTGAAAACCATGCGCACCCATGTGTTCCCTTCATTTAATTAATAGTCTTGTAAGCTATATGGTGCGCTTGAAGTCAGTCGAGAAGCACAACCATTCCATGTTAAATATCCACTTAATATTTAACAGGATGCGAGGCACACACGAGAGCACACGGGCCCGTCTCGAGTTTCCCTGACTCAAAATTTCAAAGCTGACCCAAGTCAACCCGAAAAATGTTTAACACCCTGGACCCGAACACAAGAAACCCTGTGATGAGCAGACATTCAATTACATTTTTTTAAAGTGAGAAACATTTTTGTGAAATAGAGGCCCTGGAAATGAATTGGCAACTGCAGAAGTAGTGAGCAAGGGCCAGATCTTGTGGAGGAACTTTTACCAGAGTAACAGAACGCAAAAGAAAATGTGAATAGCAGACACCTTTGTTTCCCGGGCAAATGAACTGTCTCAGAGAGAAAACATCTTCATGTGTTTTTAAATGGAGAGTTAATTATTTATATGCTAAAAATTGAAGCGGGGTTATGCGAGTTCTCCTCTTGTGTAGGAGTTGCGTGGGGGCAGACAGAGTGATCTCACGGGTCCGTGTCTTAAGTCACCCAGCGAAACTGGAGATGAAGAGTTCCAGTGATGGGGGCGGGGGCTGCGTTCGCGTTCTAGGGCGTATTGGCCCGTGTGAGTCTCAAAGTTCGGACTGCCTATGAGATAGCCTATGGATGCAGGAAAGCTGCATCATTTAGACTGGATTGTGGCAGCAGAGAAGCAGAAGAAAACAGCTATCTTCATCCTGGCTCTAGGGAGGAAGAGGCAGGGGGGGGGAGGCCAGCCAAGAGTACAAAGCGAGAACTAGGAGGGGGAGGGAGAGAGAGAGAGAGAGAGAGAGACAGAG
>LOJH01020055.1:0-22598 GCA_001685095.1 Ellobius talpinus | reverse complement strand
GAGAGAGAGAGAGAGAGAGAGAGAGAGAGAGAGAGAGAGAGAGAGAGAATAGCTGACTGGCAGGGGCAGGCTTTCTACTTTTAAGAGACTAAGCAGTAATCTGCAGCAAGAAGTGAGCAAGCCAAGCCATTCTTTATCTTACAGATCCAGATGCATTTGGACCCAGGGAAACAAGGCAATGCCAGTTATGACATAGGTTAAAGGGGAAAGAAGTCGGCATGTAACCTTTGACATCTCAGGCTCCAGCATCTCAATCCCAGCCCTTTGGCCCTGACCTCTTCACATTCCAATATCCTGAAGCCAGGCTCTCCCAAGTCTATGCTGCAAATTATCTTGGTGTTGTGGACAAGCACCCTCTGGTTCAGGTGTGGTCTAGAGACCACCCGCACCACTCATGCTGGATAAACCTCTGAAACTGTGGGCTTCTGGGCCCCATACTCAGGAAGTTGGATGGAGCAGATCCAGGGGTTCTGTCGGATACTACTGGCTCAAGTCCCTGATCCAGGCTCTACTTAGAGGCCACTGGACTCATTCTTTAGCAAGTTCCCTTGGTGACAGGCATTTGCTCAAATGTGGACGTTTGAACACAAACTCCTCATTGAACAGAAAGTTCCTCAGCCACATTATTCATTTCTCCTCCAAAATAGAAGGAAGGCTCTGTCCTTTAAAGTGAGCCCAGTGGTACTTGAAATGTCATTTGGCAAGAGATGAGGGATGAAACCAAAGGGGGAGATTAATGACAAACAGGATTTGAGTCCTTGCTAAAATAAAAATGGATTCACATCCAATGTCTCCTGAAGCATGCGGCGTGTGGCAGCTCACGTGGAGTGTGTGCCCTGTGTAGAAAGAGGCCCTGCTGCAGAGATGTGTGATGCAATGGGACAGACTTCCCAGTCAAACCCAGAGTCATGTGCCCTTGGGAGGGGGACCACCTTTCTTCTGCACAGAGGCAGGCTTTCCATAGACACGTGAGAAGAACAATGTTGCCTGAGGGACGTCGTGTTTCTGAGTCCAGATGTTGGGTTTGCAGGCTTAGACCTTGGTTCTTGTCTTTGAGCCTGGCCTGACAGCCCAGCATTTTGTGTGACTGTTTTGGGGCTCACAGTTGATGGAGAAGTCACAGTTCTCTTTCAGTTTTAAGAACCTAGAAGATGACCATGCTGGCCAGAAGAAATTGGGCTTGTGAGCTTCAGCTACAGGTTAGGAATGTAGTGCTCATCTGTATTCTTTTTGGGTGTTTTAATTTTGATTAGGAAAATGCTAAGTCTTACCTGGGGGAAAAAGAAGGAATGAAGGCAAACTATTGGCTCTTTGTAGTTGGTTATACCCAAACTTTAAATTTAAATCAACCCTGTTGATTTATTGAGTTTTTTGTTCTGCCCGGTTCCTGCAATCCTTAAGTCCCAAAGAAGTCACATAGAGGTCTATATTAGTTATAAATTGATTGGCCCATTAGCCCAGGCTTCTTATTAACTCTAATAACTTATATTAGCCCATTATTCTTATCTGTGTTAGCCACGTGGCTCAGTACCTTATTTGGCGGGGTAGTCACATCTTGCTTGCTCTGTGGCTGGGACAGGACTGCTCCTCTTCCCAGAATTCTCTTGTTTTCATTGCCTCGCCTCTACTTCCTGCCTGGTCACCCCACCTATACTTCCTGCCTGGCTACTGGCNTCTATATTAGTTATAAATTGATTGGCCCATTAGCCCAGGCTTCTTATTAACTCTAATAACTTATATTAGCCCATTATTCTTATCTGTGTTAGCCACGTGGCTCAGTACCTTATTTGGCGGGGTAGTCACATCTTGCTTGCTCTGTGGCTGGGACAGGACTGCTCCTCTTCCCAGAATTCTCTTGTTTTCATTGCCTCGCCTCTACTTCCTGCCTGGTCACCCCACCTATACTTCCTGCCTGGCTACTGGCCAATCAGCATTTTATAAAATATGATTGACAGAATACAGACCATTGTCCCACACCAACTGCCCACTAGAGTCCCACTAGAGTCCAACATTCGGTTCTTAGGAGTCATTCAAAATTATGGCACTGGAGGATGGCTTTGTTGATAAAAATGCTGGGCTTTCTGGGATAGCTGGTCCTGCCCCTCTCTGGATGCTATGGCAAGAGAACTGGCCTGGACCCTCATGGGAGTGATGCACCCCTCCACTTCCACCCCCACATGGCAAGGGCTGGGGTGGGGCGGCCCAGGTGGCCCAGACTGACTAGCTCAACTATCACCCGGGCCCACAGCCAGGCCTGGGGTTGGTGTCCTCTACCATCTACCTCGTATAGGACCTGCTGGAGCTCGTGAAGGGACTGGTCCTGAGGAACAATACCCGCACACTATGACTTGTATATCCAAGAGGAGTTCCAGTGAGGATCCAGTGATGAGGGTGTGCCAGAAACCAGAGGCTTTGAACTAGAGCAGTGACTCATTGCAATGAACATTTGCAAGTGTAACTGGCTGGACAAAAGAGTCTACTGTGTGACACCCTGCTCCCCATGCCACCAGGAGGGATGAAGAGGTGTTGGAGAGGTGGGAAAGATGGAGGAGTGAAGAGGTTTTGTTGTTGTTGGTTTTGTTATTTTGTTTTTCCTTTTGTTTGCTTGTTTTGGCTTGATTTTTTTTAAAATATTCATTTGGGGGGCCACTGCAGTGGGGAGGGGAGAATATGGAGGAGCTGGGAAGTGAGCAGAATTGGGATGCATGATGTAAAGTTCCCAAACAGTCAATAAAGAAATTATGTTAATTAAAAAAAAGCTGAGCTTTTTAGTGCTTTTTAAGGTTACACCAGTAACCCTAGTGCTGGGGAAGGAGAGGCAGGTGGATCCCAGGGATTGCCTGGACATGGCAGGCTGCAGGCCAATGAGAGCCCTGTTTAGAAAAAGGTAAATGGTGCCTGAATAAAATCACCTGAGGCTGTTCTCTAGTATCTTTGTGTATCCTTGTACTTACATGAACACACATACAGATTCACACAGACACAAATACAGACACACACAGAGACACAAACAGACACACACAGATATATAGACACAGATGCACACACACACAGACATACGCACAGACGCAGACACATGCAGACACGCGCACACACAGAGACACACACACAGACAGACACACGCAGACACAAACACAGACACACACAGAGATAGAGACACATGCAGTCATGCACACAGATACACACATAGACACAGACACACACAGAGAAGTCATTTATAAATGTGGCTTTTATTGTGCTTACAGTAGCAGCCCTTGCCTATGGAAAATGCTACATAATAAGAACTTTCCCAAACTCATGTCCTCTTTGAGATAAAAATTTCCACACTGAATTTCATCACTCTACTAGAATTTCCTCTGGAATGTTTCTGCTGAATTCCTCTCTCCCTAATGGAAGTATACAACATAAAATCCTGCCCCAAGACTTTAAAACAAACACATGGGAATGCACAGACTTGGAAGGGGCTTTGGGCGGAGGAAGGCAGAGAAGACTAAGGAAAAAAAAAAGAGTTAAGATCCCAATAATTAAGAACTAAATTTACTGGTTCCTTTGGTATTTGGAAGGTTTGAACAGCAGGACAGTGTATGACTTCATTATATGCCAGGGGCAATCCCAGCAACCCAGGTTTGCTGAAGGAAGTTGTTGGATTTTTTTCTTTTGGTATTTCCTGACTTCATGTGCACAGTTGTGAACTTAATTAGCACACTCGTGGTTCTGCGCCCTCAGGGGAAAGGGGTAAATTTTGTGAAATGTAAATACAGGAAAAAGAGCTTCTTTGCTTACTGTTCCCAGCAGCTTCTCTCTCTCTCCCTCCCTCTCTCCCTCTTCCCCTTTCCCCCTTCTCTTCCTCGCTTTAAGATTTATTTATTTTATGTGTATGAGTGTCTTGTTCATATTATGACTGTGCACCATGTGCATGCCTGGGGTCCAAAGAGGCCAGAAGAAGATGCTGGATCCCATGGAACTGGAGTTACATTGTGAGTTCCCGTGTGGGTGCTGGGAACTGAACCTGGGTCCTCTGGAAGCAGTTCTTCCTGCTGAGCCATCTCTCCAGCTGCTTGAGTATCTTTGTCTTATTATACGTCAGGGAAAACGAAAGCTACTAGTAGTTTTACAGAGCTCAATCTTTAGACTCATTAAGGCCCAGTACCCAGGGATTCTTCTAAATCTGTTTGACCTTGCAGTCCTTCTGACCTGTTTATACATAACCAAAGATGGCAGCAAAAGCCGGTCCACTGACAGCATTGCGTCTTATGGTTTTTTTTTTTTAAAAAAAAATTATATTGTTCTCATTTAGAAGTGACTTGAATAATTCCTTTGGAATTAAACCCTATAAAACTGATCAATATCATTTTTTTTCATGAAGCAAGTTTAAACCAATAAAGTTCCTTCTTTGTCCTTTTTCTCTCCCACCCACCCTCCTTAAAAAAAATAGAGTCACAACTCTGGCATGTAGCTTGAGTGTGAAGCTGTGATATGGAAAAGATGACATTTATAGATGGGTACATTTATATTTAATTTCTTGTGTGTGTGTGTATTTCTACTTCTGTTCATCAAAGATACGACATCATAATTAAGAATATTTTACTTTACCCAATGAAGAGTTTTCTCAGTTCTCTTTAGTTGGAAATTTAATTACAGAGCTAATTAGGAACATAGTGGGTGTTGGGATGACAATGACTGCCTTTGACTGGAAAGTCTTACTACTTACAAAGCACGGAAGTTTTTAAATTATGGAACACTTAAATAATGGATTAATAAGTCAGTAAGTACAAGTGTACGAAGGAAGCAGTCATATGCCCCTCAGTTAGCAAAATCCTTAATGGGGAGTTTGATCTCTTCAACTAAGTAATTACCCCTCTGCCTTTCCAGTGTGCTGAGGGGTGGAGCAGAGTCCACGCTGAGGCTCCAGGGGATTCATGTGCAGGAGGGCTTATGGTAGATGGACAGGGTGGCATGATTTTAGCTCAGGCCTTGCCCTCTGAGTTTCTAGCTCATGGGACTGATGGCATGCACACAGATTATTATGGTCCAATGACTGAGAATCACATGTTCCATGGGTGAGCCACTGATAACCATAAGGCCTTTGTGAAGCTAGCAGAGGGAAAGATTTCTTTATCTGGGTTCCTTGGGAAAGGGCTCATGAAATGGGAAAATGGGGCCCATGCTGAGGTGGGGAAAGGGGCATTGGAGACAGGGTGCTGCATTTACATTTGTGGGGGTTATGGCTTGTTGTCAAGAACAGTGCTCAGCAGCTCACAAACCTCTCCTGCATTTTTCACCAGGACTGGATGAGAAAGGAACAATTATTTCTCTCCAAACACGAAGTTTGACAACCACCTTATGCAGCACTGAGGGGGGATGAGTCACTATTCTGAGCACTTCACATGCATGGAGGCTCTTGGTTGTCATAAGAACTCTATGAAGAAGACACTACATGTAGCATGAATAATAAAAACCCAGAGACAGATACTGGGGTTCAAGCTGAAGATCAGAAAAGCAAGACAGCTGAGCCACTTGAAAAGTCTTACCTCTGGCAAGGTGGGGCGACTGCAGACTGAGCCCTGAGCCTCTTTCTCCTCCCATTTTATATTCCCCCTTAGTGTTGGGGTTAAAGACATGTGACTTCCTAGTACTGGGATTAAAGGTGTGAACCACCACTCCCTGGATATGTTTTTATGCATTGATATTGTGTAGCCCAGGGTGGCCTTGAACTCACAGAAATCCATTTGCCTCTGTCCCCAAATCCTGGGATTAAAGGTGCACGACAGCACTGCCTGGCCTCTAGTGCTTTAGTTTTACCCTCTGATCTTCAGGCAGGCTTTATTTATTAAAACATAAATAAAATATCACTATAACTATCACCGCTGTTATTCCCATCTTACAGAGAAATATATAACCTGTCCCATATATCCAGCCAAGTGAGGGGCAAAACTGGAGTTAGGACCCAAAGTTGACCCTCAGGAGCCCTTCATTTTTAAAATAAAGTTTTACTTGACATAGAATCTCACATGTTCACAGGGCACAGTAAAAAGCTGATAGACATATACGGTGCGTATTGATCAAATCAGTGCGCTATAAGCATTTCTTTCCCTATAAACATTTCCCTTCCCTTTGTTCTGGGAGGCTTTGGGTTCTTGCCTGGTTCTTTATATAATTTGTAATAAACTGTTGTAAATTGCAGTTACCCTACTGTGATGAAGAACACTGAGATCTATTTATGTGTGTGCGCATGTGTTGTGTGTGTGTTTGTTGTGTACACAATTGCATATGAAGGCTGGAAGACAGTCTGTGGTGCTGTTCCCAAGTTGCCTCCCTGTTCCTTCCTTTCCTTCATTTCTGTTTTTTTTTTCACGACAGGGTCTCTCTGTGTAGCCCACTATCCATGGAACGAGTGGCTTCTGCCATGCCTGCCTTCCCTGCCACTAGACTGGAACCCTTCGGAAACCCTGAACCCGGATAAACCCTCTCTCTCCTGTTTGCCTGTCAGGTATTTTCGTCACAGCAACACAAAATGAAATGGATGCAGTCAGTGAGGATGAAATGCAGGCAAATCACCTTGGGAAATCTGTTGTGTAGAAGGGCTAGAAGTACCCGGTGTGCTGGCGAGTCTCTGGGCCTCTCCAATGAGGAGCAGTACTGTTTGTAGCATTTCAGTGGAGGGTTCTAGGCAGTGAGCCGAGGAAGATGTGTCCAGTCCAGGGGATGAGAGACTGTCACGCCCTGGTCACTTTCCCATCTCATTAGATGATATTCATGAGTCATTTTGTCTCAGAATCAATTGGACCATGAAACCTAAGTAGGAAACCTAAGAAGGGTGAGCGATGTCTTCAAATCTTGGGAGAGACACCCACGGTTTCCTCAGCAGTTTCCCATGCATTCTGTCACCAGATCCCACAGGCTCGGGAGGAAGAATAGTGTTGGTGGAGACTGCTTGCTCGTTTCCCGGCCGCCCAGACTTGAAATAATCACACTGAAACAATATTGATTACAATACTGCTTAGCCAGTGACTGTAGCGTATTCCTAGCTAGCTCTTACATCTTAAATTCACCCATTTCTATTAACCTGTGTATTGCCACATGGTTGTGACCTACCGGTAAGGTGCCCTCTGGAGTCCGGCATCTGTCTTCTCCTTGACTCTGCCTACTCTCTCCTCTCTGCTTGGAATTCCTGCCTTGCACTCTTCTGTGCTGCCATAGGCCCAAAGCAGCTTCTTTATTAACCCATGGTATTCACAGCATACAGAGAGGAATCCCACATCAGAACAGGACATCACTAAGACACACGGCAGTGGAAGTGCAGGCCCTGCGCATAGAACCACCATCCGTGATTGGAGTTACGGACTGCATTACTGTAGAAAGGGAAGGCTTGCTTTGTGTGTGTGTGTTCAGCACTCTCCTCCTCTTCTTTTTTTTCGAGACAGGGTTTTTCTGAGTAGCCCTGGCTGTCCGGGAACTTGATCTGTAGACCAGGCTGGCCTCGAACTCAGAGATCCACCTGCCTCTGCCTCCCCAGTGCTGGGATTAAAGGTGTGCACCACCACTGCCTGGTTCACTCTCTGCTTTTTGATTGTGTATAAGATGTAATCTGCTGCTTCAAGTGTTGCTGCCTCAACTTCCCCACTGCAATTGACTGTACTCTTGAACTGCGAGCCAGAATAAGCCCCTTTAAAACTGACTTTAGCCAGAGAATTTTATCACAGCCGCAGGACAAGAAGCTAAGGTTATACACCCTCTTCCAACATGCTGTTCGAGAGACGGAGCCTATGTGGGGAGAAAATTAACCTTGATGATGTATTCAACACACCTCAAGTAGGCACCTACTGTTATGCTGGCACCGCTCTGAGATGAGCGGCATGCCTTCCATATCCAGGGAGCTCCTGGTGAGTGTGCAATGAGCAGAGACAAATAGGCAAGAGTGGTAACCCAACGCCATGCTGCTGGAGGGGAGAGGAGGGTACCATTGCACGTAAGTCAACTCTGTTCTAGAACCCTCCACATATTTTCCTCTAAGGCACCTGGGAGAATGCCTATATGACTTGCCGTTGTTCAGAAAAGAAGGCTTGATGAAGTGAGACACGTTGTCAAGGGAGTCGAGGAAAGATTTAAGTACATATCTGGTTATCTCCAAAGTTCACACCTTTGAGATGTCCATGTTCTGAGTGTCCAAAGGGCTTCACCTTGTTTATTTTAGCTAGGAATGACTGCTGGGCCCAGCTCTCTCCTGTGCCCACCTGAAGGTGGTGGTGGGAACAGAAAGGAGAGGCTAGTCCTGGGCTGTAGGCAAAAGGCAAAGAGATGCATTATACAGGGCTAAGTAGCTAGGAGATGCTAAGCCAGGCCTGTAGGGACCAGCAGAGGCTGGGAAGAGAGCTGACTGGACGGTGTGAGATACACTGGGGCGTTAAGCAAATGGATGACCATTTCCATGTATTTCCTGTGAGAGAAGCAGAAACGAAGGTACGGATCCCAAAAGTCATTTAGTCCATCCACCAGCTTCTATTTAAAGCCCCTTAAAGCATGGCGAAGAGAAACCTGCTTGTCTGGGCGTATGAAGAACAGAGAAGCATTCTGAGATTTAGTGACCTGCAGAAATGCGGGACCACGACTTGTGTCCTAACTGATAGGCTAGGCTGTCTCTCATGTCCTCAGACTATGACGGCTGCCCCACACGAGGCCCCTGGCTTAGTGGAGGTCGGCATAGAAACTGAGACCAGACACCTTGTCACCTGAGCCAAGGGCACTCTGGGGATTAACTCTACATAGTTTCCTTTCCTTGGATAATTATTTTGTTGAAAATAAAACCTCTGGTGTTCCTTGGCCTCATTTTGACACCCGCCATCCCTCCTTTCTCTCGTTGGAGTCCTACAGTAATGCCATTAAAAGCCCTGGAAAATGTCAGCTGAAACCAAGGTTTCTATCGGTTGTAACTTATGAAAAATGTATTGGGTTTAATATGTTTGGTTTGGGAAATCAGTTTTTGTCCACTATAACCAATTGTCTATAATAACCATGTCTGTTATAAGTGCTGTGCACTGTAATAACCCTCATATAAAGGGTAAAATGAAAGACAACCATTTCAGATAGTAGCCAGAGCCATATCAATATAGATCACTGCCTACGTACATCAAATGATTGATGGCTATTTTTAAGGCTTTTTCAATTCAATGCCAGTGCCATCTAACGGCAGTAAAGCACAGAGTATTTGCTGATACCCTTCCTGATAAACCGTCTGGTTGCAAGAAAGACACAGTGTAAGAATTGAAAAGACACCAGGACCCATTGCTTGAATTGAAATGATCCATTCCCAGTGTCTGGGCAGGAGGACAGACCTCAGTGCGGAAGGTGGGAACTTGCTGGAATACATGAAGGGCCTCTGGAAGGACACACCCCCCTGGCCAGGGAAAGGCTGTCTGCTTCTGGGGAGGAGAATCAGGAGGCGCATCTTGGAAAGAAGCAAACACTCGTGCTCCCGCCAGAAGCAGAGAGACTGAATTTGACCTTTATGAGGTAGCAGGCCCTTGCACAGTTGTGAGCCCTTAGTACTGGCTAATTCATTTAATCCTCAGATTAGCCCCACAGGGTGGGGATGCTCATCAGTCTCCTGCCTGCACAGAAGCCAAGGAACTTACCCACAACAGAGGACAATGCTGAGCCCAAAACAGACTCTAGCCCTGGACTGTCAGCTCTATGCTTTTCGACTGTGGGGACCCAAACATATGCGGTCACTTAAGTGTGCTCTCTCGGCATATATGTTGACAGTTTATTCGGCTCTTGGTAGCTGACGTCTGCACCCACAAATGCCTGTTGAAAACTTCTGCCTAGCCTGACTTCACTCCTATGGTTCCAGCTGCCAGCCCTTCCTTTACCAGGAGTGTGTCCCCAAACATATTCCAAACAGGCTGTTCATTTCTCCCACTCCTCCCTCACACAGGAGCCCACTTTTCTTCTCAGCTCTCTTGGTGTTTGCTTTAAACATTCATTTCTGTAATTATCTTCTTTTCTTTTTCTTTTTTTGGTATTAATCCCTCAGTGTTGACGATAAACTTCAGGAGGCAGAGAACATTTGTCATGGCTGCTCCCTCAGTGGCAGGCCAGGAATGAGCCGAGGGTACCGTAGGCTTAAAGGGTTGTTGAAGGACAAGGAGAATAAAAAAATGGTATTTTCTGTCCTTTTTGTCCTTTATCAGAGATGAGAAACATTATAGTCCTTCCTTCCCTTAAAATATCCCTGTTTTGGTTAAGGAAACAAAATTCCACCAGAGCCAGGACCCTCTAATATGAAGCCTGTGCCACCTGGAGAAGTCTTGTTTGCAGAAACGTAGGTGATTCCCCCTTGCACCCCATTAAACCTGCCAAGTGTTCTCTTGCCCTCTGCTTCCTCCCGAGGAGCAAGCATCAAAGGGGTCACACCACTGTCTCTTCAGAATCCTCCGGATGTCTCCTTGCCTTGGGAACACATGCAGACACTCACAGTTTAGCTCGTGGGCCCCATCTTTTCAGCCGTCTTTTAATCTTTGGTAAATTGAACCAAGCGTGGAGAACTTGCAGGTGCCCACCAGCTTCCCAGAGGCTGCAGGGATGAAAACCATGTCCGCACAGTCCCTAGAAGTCCTCCAATGCGCTGCGAGTGTAGAAAGAGAACCCTTGATCCTGGCTATCAAAGGGTGCAGAAGGATCAAGAAGAATTAAACTGATGGTGCGCCAGACGCCACCTGCAACAGAAGGTCATTACTTCCCCTCGTTAAAACGGCCTCAGTTCTGGGGCCTGATCTGAGGCTTAATTGAAATGTTTCAAACAGTGGATTATAACGAAGATGAGACATCCCCTGCCCATTTCGTGACCTCTGTTCAGAAAGGCAGATTGGTAATAAGGTAAAAAGAAAGAAGGAAAGAAAAAAAATATCTAAGCGATTGCCTGAAGACAGCGAAGGTCTGATAATGATAGACGCTATGCAGCCCTTGGTAAGGAGGGCTCTCCAGGGAGCAAATGCAATGGGGATGATTGGTGTGAGGGCTGAGGACCATGGCCTCGAAGTTCCCGTCACTCCTCTGGAATCTGCCTATCTGCCACCATCCCTGTGACCTCTCTCTTTCCAGGCAGGAACAGAGGGACAGCAGGCATGGCATTTTCCCCAGGATCATAATTGTCCGTTGCACTAAACGGCATTCTTGTGGTGCAGAGGGCTCGTTGCCTTGGCACGCTTCTTTTGCAATCTTTCTATCTAACTTGAGTAACCATGTGTGACCCGCTTGATAGACGAGGCTGAGGAGGGCCCTCTGGGTCTGGAGAGGATGGAGACGGCAGTAGGAGAGGAATCTGGCAGGAGATAGCTCAGCTCTGATGCTATCAATTTTTCTATATCCTGGAAAAAAATCACAATGCTCCTACCATTTATGCTTTTCATACGATAATAAATCGCGAGTCATATTCCCCCGGAGGTTTGAATGCCTTCGGGCTCTCTTCCCCCTTTTGGTGTGATTATCTGCTCTGGCAGTGAAGCCCACATCTGACGCTTGTGATTATCTCAACCTCCAGCTGGTTCGTTGAGAGAAAAAAATTCTCCATTTTGGGGATGCTGTGGTAGCAGGTGACGTGAATGCTTGGCAGAACTTTCTACATGGGACAGCCACTCTGGCTTTGGGCTAACCTGTCCTAACCAGGTGTACGTTTGAGTCTCTTAACTGATGGCTCATTGTGGAGACCGTCCCATGGCCTTGCTGTGTGGAGTACGACCCATAGCCGTCAGAGTCACAGGGAGTACTAGGTCGAGATGCCTAAGTCTTGGGCAGTAGTGAGATAGCCGAGTAGGTAAAATATGTGTTGTACAAGCATGAAGATATGCGTTCAGATTCCTAGCATCCACCCAAAAGCTGACTGTGGTGGCAAATGTGATCTCTGTAGTAGGGTTGGGGAGAGGCGAAGATGGGGGATCCCTGGTATTTATTGGCTAGACAGTGTAGTCGAATTGCTGTGCTCCAGGTTCAATGAGAGACTGTGTCTTAAAAGGCAAGGTAGAAGGCAGCAGAGAAAGACATTGATACTGACCTCTGGCCTACGCATGCGCACACATATGCCCACATACACAAATGTACCCCTCCCTACACTCTGCATTTTAACAAGGACCCCAAGTGATTCGCAAACACACTAAAGTTTAAGAAGGAGCTTTGAGTCCTTGAGAAAGTCACCCTGACCTGGAGGTTTTGGGAATCATGTTTAGTGTCCCCTACCATAGAGCCTTTCTAGGACTGGAGTAAGCCAAGGGCCTTATGAAGCAGGTCCAGAGGTGTCCTTGCTTTTCTTGCATGGTTCTAATAAGAAAATGTTAATAAGCCCTTCAACAGCTAGAGCTGTTTAGTAATCAAGGGTCAACATAAAAAGATGGCTGGCCCACCAGACCCTCTGGATTAGGTCTCCTAACTCCAGCCTGTGGAGGGGCCCAGTAGTTTCTCCTGACTTTATTATATATCTTTGTGTGGCGGAACTTCATTGAATTCTCCAGATGAAGCACTAGCTTGAATCAGCTGTGTCTGTAGGATGGCACAATCGAATTTAGAATAAGCAATGATCAATTACTGTTCGAGGGCAGCTCAGAGGGGTGACCCCACCCCGCCCGACAATACTCTTCCACTATACCTGTAGTGGAAAGCTAATTCTCACCCTTGCACTTTGCTTTGGCTGATTACGTTTCTTTCCAAGATTGCTGCATCCTGCACTTTGCTTTCATTCCTGGCTACGTTGCTCTCATCTGCAGATTTGTTCTTCCAACTTCCTCTCTGTGTTTTAGCCCATGCCACTCGGGGTTCTCTTCAACATGTTTAATCCTCTTTCCAAAATAATTCCATGGTCTTCCTTTCCCATTCATATCGTAACACAGGTATAGCAACAGCAGAAATAAAGCCTTTATTAAAAGGTCTCCAAAGGCACTTCTGCCGAGTTGTGCCCTGATAGGATTTTGTTAACTCTGGAGAAATCCCATTTTCTTGACTCCCCAGACTTCAGAACTTCAGGGTTAGTGTTGGAGGGCATGCCGTCTCTCAAATCTTGCTGGGACCATTACTGAGAGTGCACGATGTCCATTGGTTTTAGGTCTTGAACCATAAGTCCTCACATGACTTCAGAAGCAATGCTCATGATTCTGCCAAGTAACTCATTTTGCCTCCTGAAAGAAGGGGTGAAGACTGTGTCTGCACACATATGGAAATGGCGGAGCTCAGGGGGGAACATCAAAGCCTTTTTTCCCCCATTGAGTTGAGAGCTCAAAGCCTAATATTGATTACACTAATGCCACACTGCCCATCTGGACTCCTCTCTGTTACACTTTCTGGTGTCCTCAGTAGCCAGGTGCTTCAGCACAGAACTTTATATAGTTGCCCAAGCACACTGGCTGCTTCCTTATCCTGTGGAGAACCTCTCTCCCGGTCCTGTACTACACATCTTTTGAGATTCCCTTCTCTGGCTTCTCAGGTGATATTCTCCATCCTCACTCTGCATCTCTATGTTCAATTACATCCTGTTACTACTATTCCTTCCCAAGGGGAGATAAAAGAAATATCTACCCCTTCTTCTAAGGTCCAAGTGACAAACTGAGGCACAATTCCCCAAAGTTCACCCTGGGGGAACCAATGACTTTATCTGGTTTTCCCACAGAGCACAGGTGAGCAGTTACTTCCAGGGTGTGTTGCTTTTCCCCCAACAGCCACACTTGGACAATGTTTATCAATCAGGGAAGAGAGCTCCGCCTTAGCTACAACGTCTTCTGGGCCTACTTACTCTAGTACCTTTCCAGGCCCACATGAAAACAAGGCTACAAGAGACAACAAAAAGGTGGGAGAGAACAGGTGGATCCTCAGGTGGGGAGGTCCCATTGTTACCATTTCCGTCACCCAACGTTGCCAGCACTCTGGCAAAATGCCTACCCACTCCAAGCTCTGGCACTTCCGGGTTCTGCTGCTACGCAAGCACCATGAAATGTTCAGGCAACATACATAGCCAGCCAGGACCCCCAAACCCTACGGGATCTATGCTCAGCGTCGTCACGTGATCCACACGTCTGAGGCAGCCATGTTAGCCTCTGTGCGCACGCACTAAATAGCCTTTAAAAACTGGACACACCCCCTCCACACTCTCTTCCCGCACAAGTTTTCCCCAGGCCTTAGTACCCTTCTTTCCCTCTCGAGCCGGTAATTTCAACTCACGCACCTCCCCTTCCCTCCATGAGTGGGTATAGACAGTTAAAAAGCCCGGCTGGGAGGACTGTTTCGCAAGAAGGTGCAGCTGAACTCCCCAAGATAGTGGGTTGCTTGGCTGGTAGGAGGACCACTCCTCACATCCTCTCATCATCATCCTTACTGCAGTCTTCATGTTGTCTTTACGCGGAGGTCGCGGAGGGATGCCTACCTGCCTGGTGCACTTTTGAAACTGTAGTTCTCTCTCATCAGCTAAACATGATGTGTTTGATGTCATATGGTGACAAACTCAAATCAGTGGTCTTCGGTATTTGCCTCCCATAAATGCTTGTTGGGAACGTTGAATGGATGGCGTTCTACCCTAGGCCGCGTTGGATTTTGTTCTTTGAAAGAGTGTTTTGGGTAGTACTCCTTGGTAGCAAGCCACAGAGACAAACTTGGTTATGCAAAGGGGAGAGAATTCGTCGTAATGGTTCCAGGATGTGCCATGAGGTACAGGGTAGGAATGCAGCCAGGATCTAGGACAAGAATAGAACTTAAAACTGAAAAAAGGGGTTGGTCAGTGGTGGCGCACGCCTTTAATCTCAACACTAGGGAGGGAGAGGCAGGTGGATCTCTGTGAGTTGGAGGCCAGCCTGAGGTACAGAGCGAGTACCAGGACAGCTCCAAAGCTACACAGAGAAACTCTTGTCTCGGAAAAAACGAAAACAAAACAAAACAAACAAACAAAAAAAACCCTCAACCCCCTGAAAGGCGATCAAAAGCCATTGGGATTTATCCATGCTCCTATGCATTCATCTGTCATCTACCTCTTTATTCTTAATAGTCGCCACCTCCCTGCTTCCCCTCTCTCTCAGGTCACCTGAAGAATTCATATGTGTACAGACACACATAATCCGACACATGTCGGAGGAGAGAATGTGGTTGGCCCGTCTAGGGTCAAGTGTCAGTCATGGATTAATCTATCCAGGAAGAATTAATGTGTCCAGGAAGAATGACAGAAATTCCCAGATAATGAAGCTAGGATAGACCCTCCTGAATGTGGGCACCACGATGACAAGATTGGAGAACAATTTGAATGCCAGGCTGGAGATGACTTTCAGTGGTTAAATCTGACATAATAAACAGTGACGCTTCAATCACATCTTTTATTAAAGGGTATTCCTTTAAAATTAACTTCCATAGGGTTGTGGGGGGCTTTATGACTTTAATGTGGTCCTTTGTGTGAGTCCTTAAGTCCTTGATAATTACCTCTTAATATTTTTTTCTTGAAAAGTATGAAGTCATTTTTCAGATAAGACCTATATTGCTCAGTTATTTTATATGAAGTATGGCATCTGGGTGTCTGGTTTTCCAGGGTTTCCCCATTCTGCTTGCAGTTAATGACTCAGAGTAAAGCCTCAGTCTGGTTGGACCCCAGGAGAGACTGGGTTGTGACAGAATGAAAAACAACAGCTAGATGGATCCCCTGAATTTCAATGCATTTACAAAGGAAAGATGTGCCGCTATCAACAAATTATATTTTCATTTTCTTTCCAAATCTGTTTCTCTAAGGACCACCACAAAGTATACTGTACTTAAAAGGTGGCTGTTTCACTCAGTTTCTGGTCTCTGGAGGTTAGGGACTAAGGGCACAAAAGCAGTGACAGATGGGATTTCAGAGGAATGTGGCACAAATCTGAAAGACCTTGGAGTTGTATTGGACAATATCCCAGCTAGTGAGAATGCTGGTTTACAGGTAGAAGGGCCATGAATAAAGTTAGCCGGGACTACCTATTTAAATGTACCTCCTAGGAAGTCAGCTTCCCTGTAGCTTGCCAGACAATGACTGTGGCTTTATGTATCTTTAATGTCTGTTATTTTAGATTTTTCTCAGTGGATGTTGGTATTCGCATTCAAATCCTATATGCATCTTATCACCATCACTTTAGTTCAACACTTATTTCTAGAATTATCTAACTAATGTCTGCCTCTCCCACTGGACTGCAAACTCTAGGAAGAAAGGACTAAGTGGATTTAGGTCATCATTGTGGTCTTGGTATCTAGTTGAGAGCCTGGAACTCAGCGAGTATTTGTTGGATAAATGAATGGGGGAACGCCTGAGTTAGGAGCTGGTCAGTGATGGTGCACTGGGAATGGGGAGGGATGGTGGGCAGAGACTGGGCACTGGGCATAATGTGTTTTTCTGAGCCAGAAAGCCAGGCTTTTCCTTTTCTACCAATTGACAGCTCGTTTCCAATCATTTCACCGCCTAGTTTTAGTTCCCTTTCCTAACTTTGAAAAGGGAAGGAATACTTCTTCCAAAAAGTAGTGAAGAATGAACATGAGAAGATAAACAATAACTGATTTATACAAAATGCTAACTCTTAAGCATGGTGGCACACACCTGTAATCCTAGCAGAGGGGAGGGCTGTGAGTCCAAGGTCAGCCTGAGCTACTTAGTAAGACTTTGTCTCAAATATCCTCCTTCCTTGCCTTTCCCTTCCCACCCTCCCCCTCGTGTGTGTGTGTGTGTGTGTGTGTGTGTGTGTGTGTGTGTGTGTATACTTCCCATTGGACATATCCATTGCAGTCTTGAGTCAAAGTAGCTATGACCGCCTGCCTGAGATCCCCCTGAAATTGGGCCTATTGAAATTCCATCACTGAAGGACTGAGGAGAAGGGGAGACTTGTTAGGTTCCTCCTTTCTCTGAAACCACCTCAGGGGTAAACAGTGGACCCGGACTTGGGACTTTGCAGCAATGTAGCCACTCAGGCAACTTCAGTGGTGTTGGTGTTTGTCTTAGCCACCCATGCAGTGTTAAGACTCTTGGCTCAGTCGCCCATAAGTTACCCAGGGTACTTCCGGGTGATGCGGCTGCCTTTGGGTCATCAGCTTCAGGAGTAACTTCAATAAACTCATTGGCTCATCAAGCTGGACTGAGATGGGACTCTCTCTTTGGTTTGTGTCTTCTCTGAGTTGAGTAGTAGACTCAGGGAGAACCATGTAACATATACACACAATATATAGAGTCTATATGTTATATATTCATAACTGTATGTACATACACATACAATGCACATATAGCAATGTAATGCAGAGCTAACATATGTTGTTTAATGTGTACATAATATTACATATGTACTGTTTTTACATTAGATTAGTCTTCCAACACATCTTATGGATGAGACAGAAGAGATGAAGAAAGTTAGATTTTTGTTTGTCAGAAATCACCCCTCCGTGTAGGAAAAATATGAATTATGGTGTGATTTTGACAATAACCTTTTGAGTACTTAATATACAATTACTTCACTAATATATCCTACATTTCCCTAATCTTTATATGACCCGTGAGTCAGGTTATATAAAAATAACACAATTTCATAATTAAGGAAACCAGTCAAAGGGGGATGCTGGCGGCCTGTCTTATTGGGAGATGAGTATCATCTCCTTCCTGGAGGGAGTAGGGGACAAATCTAGACAGGACTTCGAGCTTCAGACTTGACTGCCACCTGGAGCTGTATGAGCATGGAGTTGAGAGGAACACGTGTTTTTGTCAAGACAAAATTGTGATTTTTAATAAGGTCAATTTTTGATGAAATTATTATAGTTTCCAGAGAGAGAGAGAAACAAAACCCTCAAGGGTTTTATAACTGGCATTTCTAGTTCTTGTGTGAATTTTACTTCCACTTACAGAAAAGAAGTGTTTATTATTGTGCAGTTCCTATCACAAGACATTTTATCACAAGGCATTTTAAAATGTGAGATTCATAATTTCATTGCCATATTTAGTGCAAAATACAAATGGGCCTTGACTGGAAGGTAAGCGCTGTGCGAAGTGCCAGCCTTTGCCACAGCCTGGTGACTGCAGTCACTAGGCTCCCTGCAGGCAGGAAGGCGTGTCCCTGCTTTGTGCTTTGCTGTCCTTCCTTTTTTTTTTTCTCCCATCTCTTTCTTTCCCTGCATTTTATTCACTAAATATGTGTAAAGCTGGTGCCAGGAGCAGCTAAGGGCTCGCCTGCCCTGAGGGCTGTCTCCCAAGGGTGCAGTGTCTTAGTCACAGTAGGAGGTGCTCTTGGCAGTGACATCCCTGCGCCTTCAGTCAATGGCTGTACCTAGAATCCACTGATTTTGAGCAGCTAGTAACAGGGCGGGTGGAGGTGGGGAGCAAGGGGCGTGAATGACAAGGGGCTGAGAATGGGCAGGTGGGGGTGGGGAGCAAGGGGCATGAATGACAAGGGGCTGAGAATGGGCAAAGGATGAAATGAGAAAGATGTCCATCTTGCTTACGCTTATTTTTATTTTTAAAGCAGTTTATAACAGGTTTTATTATGATATTTTCATACATGTGCATAATGTATTTTGATTATATGCACTTCCTGTCTCTCTTGTTACTCCCCTATTCCTGTTGATCTCTATTCTTCCCAACCTTCCACTTCCTCCCACGTCCAGGAGCATACACATCTTGCCAGTGGCTACATCACTGAGTAAGAGTCTCTCTCTCACCCATCAACTGTTATTCACAGTGGTTGCCTTGTGGATCCACATGAGCATACAAGGAAACTGAGTGAGGGACAGAGAGATTTAGAGATCTCTCCAAGGCAGCCTAGGTAACAAGTGTTTGGGGGGGAGAGGTTTGAGCCAGGAAATCTGACTTCAGAATTCGAGATTGTAGCCCTACTGTGTGCAGGTATGGAGCACCACGTCCCTGAGTACAGAGACTATGCTGATGCCTTTTCAAAGGGAGTCCAGGGAAGCAGGAAATGGCGGGAAAGCAAACCACCTTGGAATACAACTGCTAGCCTGGCAGGGATCTCTGAACTGGCGAATTCTTAGACCCCCTCTCCCTAGTGGAGGGATGTGTCGCTATTCACCTGCCCCTCCATCCTGGAAGCAGACAGGTTCATTACCCATCCAGCCTTTGATTTGGAAGAGTAATGTGTGGAGGTGGATTTGGGTGGCTTCTTCCTGCCTGGTTCTCTGGCTGTATTTGTAGTCATGTTTGTGCATTAATGTTTTATACTTAGCTAAATTGTGCGCATTGCATTTAAGGCCAGGTTTGCCTTGTTTAAAAAACATCCAAATTGGGATTAAGTATTCAAGCGGTAATCTCTTTCCAGGGTGTCTGTCTATTAGATTTGCACGACATAAAGAGGGTTATTGAAATACTGCAACTTTAATATTTTTATCCTTTAGATTGAAATGACTCTTAAATGAATTTAAAAATTGGGAAGGACATTGGACAGATACCAAACACCAGAGCAGCCTGTCTTATTTTTCAGGCTAGTTGTGATGGAGCCTACATCTGTGTCGCCTTCTACCCAGTCCCTCGCTTCATGCAACACGGTGACTTGTGTTCTGTCCAGGACAGTGAATTCTCTTGGGGTTTCTGATCTCCCCTTTCTTCCTGCTTGTAGTAGATTCCATACTGACACAGTTTCCCTTTCTCTGTCCCTTGGGGCTGCCAGAGAATTTGATGCTGCCAAATCTTGACTGTCTCCAGGAATGGAGCAGGGATGGGTAAGTGGGGTGGAGGCTAGGGTGTGTGATGGCCCCTATACATTTGTATTTAATTGAAGGGAGTACAGCTCTAGTTAGCATTCTGCAAATATTGAATATGAATAATCAGATAAGACACATACTAGTATAAAGAAACCAATAAATTTTATTTTGTAGGGAATTAAAATAAAATTCAGATAAAAATTTAAAATCATAGCATATTCCAAATAACCATTTGATAGCTACATATAAATCTGTTTTAGAGATATGCAACCACAAATTATGAAATGCCAGGGCAAGTTGATTTAGGCTGCTTTTTCTCTAATATAAATAATGCAGAGTGCTACAAATATTGAAGTACACTTAACTGAACATAATTAAAATATTGGAATATATTTTAAAAATAAATAATTAAACAGTTAGAAGTATCTGCAGTAGTAATTCAAAGCGATAGTTACATGGTGATTATATTTCGCAGTTTGCTCTGCACTTTTGCTTTAGAATGCAATAATAAAATTTGCATTTAATAAAAATTATAGTTCTGTAATATTTGAGGATACGGGAAGATTCTATATCAAGTACCAAACACGATCCTTGTGTCTCTGATCCATCAACAGATGGCTGGAGAACAGCCATTTGCAGCTGAGCTGAGCTGAGCTGAGCAGCTTGCTTTCTGAGACACTCTGATAGCCATAATCATGCTTGCTAACACCAGGTCCAGGTATTTATTTTCCTTGGTCTTTTAGGTGGTAGACTCCTTGAGGACCACAACCTGGATGTCTTTGTTGTATGTTCAGTACTGAGGATAATGCTAGGGAGTAGTCATTAAATATTGGTCATGAATAAAAGGGTGGGTGTCTAACCTGGCTCTCTGTACTGAGCATTGTAGGTAATTCTAACTCCAGGCTTTACTTGCCAGCCTCCAAACCCCTCCTGCTAACACCCTCTCTTATAGACAGACAGGGATTGTCACCTTTAGCCTATGTTCCAATGTCCCCTCTTCTAGGACACATCCTTTGCTCTTCTAAATGAAGCTACACCCATCTCAAGTCACGTTCACTCCATTCTAAGCATCACAGGAAAAGCTATCAATTGTCCTTTATTTACTTAAATTGTCTATCTGCTCACTAGAAAAAAAGGTAAAAAAATAAATTTAAAAAGGCAAGCTCCCCAAAGGTAAAGATTTTGTTTTTCTCACTGCTGTGTCCCCAGTTAGAACAAAGCTCAACCCATAGCAGAGGCTCATGAAAATCTGTTGTATGAGTGACTGAATGAACAAATGAGTTAAAGCTTCCCAGGAGAGGAAGGAAAGGGATGTAACTCTAGGGTAGGCTCAGTGTTTAGGAGTCCACAGGATAAAGTTAGCCACACATGTGATCTTCCTCTGTCACTTGCCATTGGTGGCTCCTGAGTGGAGATGGAAACTGGACATTCTCATTTCCTTTAAACGTGTGTGCAGTGTTCTATGGGCTCTGATCTCCTTCGGAATCTGAGTCTGCTCAGAAGCCATGGCCCAGATGAACCATACTTATTCATCTATGTGCTCTGGAGGGATTTTTTTTGCCTTCCTGGGGACTTGTGTCCCTCATCTCTCCTCTCAGCTGTCCGTTATCTTTGTCCTTCCATGGACAAAGATATGTCCCTTCTCAACCAGGACTCTGTGAAGCCCTGGGCCTCACCTCCTGCTCCCATTTCACAGATTCACAGGAGCACCAAAAACCTGTCCGAAGTTTCAGGTCTGTGACTCTGTGGGACCTTGGGCAATAGGGTAGATTAAAGATTGTTGCAAAGTCTGTTCAGTCTCCTTTTGGAGAAATGCTGCCACATTAGGCTGGTTTCATGACCAGCTGTTGTGGAGTATTATTTTAAGATGTGTTACACTTGTTTATGCTATGGGACATTTGTTTAATGATTGCATTTGTTTAACTTTGTGAAGCTGTGTTACTTCGCCTGTCTAAAACACCTGATTGGTCTAATAAATAGCTGAATGGCCAATAGCAAGGCAGGAGAAAGGACAGGTGGGGCTGGCAGGCAGAGAGAATAAAGAGGAGGGGGAAATCTTGGAGAAGAAGATCAAGGAGTGAGAAAAGGAGGGGCTAGCCACCCAGCTGCACAGCCAGACACAGAGTAAGAAGAAAGAGATACAGAAATAGAGAAAGCTAAAAGCCCAGAAGCAAAAGGTAGATGGGATAATTTAAGTTAAGAAAAGCTGGCTAGAAGCAAGTCAAGCTAAGGCCGGGCATGTATAAGCAATAATAAATCTCTGTGTGCTTTATTTGGGAATAGCGTTGCAGGCCTCCCAAAGAGTCAAAGAGCAAAGGAGTTAAAACAACAACAACAACCACAACCAGCCTTGTTAGTTAATAGAATGAGCAGTTAATCCCAGTCTGAGGTCTAACCTCTCAGAGAATTGAGGTGTCTGTGCCCCCACCCTTTCTTTGAAGGCTTGAGATGCCATATGAGATGTATGGTGATCCTGGAAGAAAGGTCCTATAAATCAAAGGGGGAGGGAGAGGGAGAGATGGGGGAAGTGAGAGGGAGAGAGGTCCAACTTCCTAACAGTATCTAGCCTTGTAGTTATCCCCCATCATGAGAACTATGTAGCTGAGCCCTGGCCAAATCACCTTATCATGAAAAATGCTGATTACTTTTTCTAACACAAGGTCTCACATAACCTAAACTATCCTCCAACTCATAATTCTCAGTCCTGCACCTTTCTCCTGAGTCCCGAGACTATGGACTCTCCCACCCTCAGCCACTTGTGGTTTATGCAGCTCTGGGGATGGAACCCTAGGCTTCACTGTGCTGGGCAGATACCAACTGACCTCCATCCCAGCCCTGCACTATTTTTTTAAGCTACTAAGTTTGGATGGTGATGTCTTCTTTCTTCTTCTTCTTCTTCTTCTTCTTCTTCTTCTTCTTCTTCTTCT
>LOJH01020053.1:9456-19700 GCA_001685095.1 Ellobius talpinus | reverse complement strand
CTTCCTTCCTTCCTTCCTTCCTTCTTTCCCCTTCCTTCCTTCCTTCCTTCCTTCCCTTTTTTCTTTCTTTCTAAGAGTGGAGAGAGTAGACATCCTACTATTGTTATTGACTTTAGTGGAAATGTTTTGAGGTTTTACCCAGTTAATATAGTTTTGGCTATCTGTTAGTTATAGATGGATTTTGTTATGCTGTTATGTTTCCCCCAAGCCTAATCTGTTCAGAACAATTTTATTTTTCCTGAAGAGATGTTGTATTTGTCAAAGGCATTTCTTACATCTACTGAAATGATCAGGTGGTATCTGTCCTCAAGTTTATTTATGTAACATATTATGTATTGTAGTAGTTTGAATGAAATTGGACCCCATAAACTCATAGAGAAATGCATTACTGAGAGGTGTGGCTTTGTTGGGTAGGTATGGCCTTGTTGGAGGAAGTGTGTAAGTGTGTTACTGTGGAGGTGGACTTTGGGGTCTTATATATGCTCAAGCCACATCCAGTATCTGAGTTCACTTCCTCTTGCCTGTGAAAATGTAGAACTCTCAGCTATCTCTCCAGCACCATGTCTTCCTGCACACTGCCATGTCCTATAATGATAGTAATGGACTGAACCTCTGAACTGTAAACTTCCCAATTAAATGTTTGCTTTATAAGAGTTTCCAGAGACACGATGTCTTCTATGTCTTCTCACCACACTAAAAACCTTAACTAAGACAGAAGTATTGCAGTTCTGGAGTGTAGCCAGCTTGATCATGGTGATCTTTATTCAATGTGTAAGTATTTGAGAAGTTTTGCATTGTATTCATTATAGAGATAGATCTCTAATCTCATTTGTTGCTGTTTTCGTTGTGTCATTATTTAGTTTTGTTTATCCAGATGATGAAGGTTGGTTTAAAAGTAATTTGCCACAAACTGGAATCTGTTGAGTATGGATCCTCACCTGAAGGATTGTCTCACTTACCTTCATTGATTTAGGAAGACCAACCCCAATTTTGGCCGGCAGCATCTGTGAGCAGCACTGCAAAAGTAAGCTCTCCTTTCCTTTGCTTGCTTGACCTACCCTCTGACTGCAGAGTAGACTTATCCTGTTGTTGCTGGTTCTGAATCCTCTGATGATGGCAGAATCACCATTTCCAAACTTTCATCAGAGAGTAGGGAGCAGCAGCTCTCCAGAAACTTCCCAGCCTTCTGATACCAAATTGGTGCAAGTGAGGCTTATGCCTTGATGACTGAGTAACTACCATCATTGCTTCCACAGAGTCACAGTCATCAAGGGACTACTCTGTTTTGAGCATACAGCCTTTAGGACCCATCAACTACCTGGTTCTCAGCTTCTCAGAGGTGATTTGGCTAAGTTCCTAATTTAAAGCTCACTTAATAACTTGTGACAAATACACACACACACATATATATGTATATGATGTGTATATTGTATATATATTATTATTGTAGAAGTTTTCCACTTCTTTAGTTGTAGGGTTTTAGTTTTTTGTGTGTTTTTGTTTTGTTTTGTTTTGTTTTTCAAGACAGGCTTTCCCTGTAGCTTTGGAGCCTGTCCTGGAACTAGCTTTTATAGACCAGGTTGGCCTGGAACTCACAGAGATGTGCCTACCTATGTCTCCCAAGTGCTGGGATTAAAGGTGTGCACCACCACTGCCTGGCGATATATTTATTTATATATTTTTATTTTATATTGTATGAATGTTTGCCTGAATGTATATATGTGTACCATTTGAATGCCTGGTGTTAGATCCCCCAAACCTGAAAGTTACAAACATGAGCAGTCTTGCAGAGCTAGAGCCAAACCTAGGTCTCCTGTTTATGCACATACATAAACACATATTTACACACACACACATATATTCTTGGATGTGTACATGTGTGTATATATTTAAGCATGTATATTTCCCTTGGCTTTGCTCTTCTAGAGAACTTCACTAAAGCAACTGGCTTTGTAAAAGGAGCTTGGAAATGGAGGCCCTTTTCTATTTTATGGAATAATTTGAATAAGATTGGTGATACTTATTTAATGGTTTGGTAGAGTTCTTCAGGGAGTCTATCTGGTCTTAAAACATTTTAATTGGGAGACTTTTTACTAATACTTCATCGTGATGCTTGGTATAAATCTATGTCAACTATTCATTTAATCTTGATTTAACTTGATAGGTTATATTCACATAGAAATCCATCCATTTCTACTTTAGTGGAATGTAAGTGTTTTAAGCATGCCCTTATAATTTTCTGTATTTTATTAGTATCTGATGGAATTTGCCCTTTTAACTTTACTAATTTGACTTTTTTGTTTGTTTGTTTTGTTTGTTTAGTTTTGCTACCTTTTGTTAAGGTTTGATAGTCCTTGCTTTCAATGATCCATTCATTTGGTGAGGTTTTCCGCTGAGCTTTTGATTTTGCTTTATTAAAATTTTCATTTGTCAGCACATTTTAGCTTGCATTTTCTTCAGTACTGCTCTCATTGAAAACCATTTTCTCATCTTGTATTTCATTTTATTATTTTTTCATATTTCACTCAACTCTTTGTGTACTCTTTGAATTAATTAAGTTAAACTATTTATGTCTTCTCTAATTTCTCTGAACACATTTATAAATCATGCTTTTGAATTATTTGTCCACACTTTTATCTAAATAACTCTTACTGTAACTCACTACTCTGAAACTGATAGTTTGGAGAAAAAACTTTGCCTTTCTTTTTTCATATTATTTGTGGGTTTAGATTAGAATTTACAGATCAGGAGTTAATTTGTTGGTTGAAATCTTTTATTTTTTGTCACCTGTTTACTTTGAGTGGTAATGTTTGCAATATTTGGATAAGCCTTAGTTGTAGCAGGACTAACATTTTCTTTACCTCTGTTAAACTATGTTCAAAGAATCAGTCTATATCTTGAGAGTCCTGTTTTGAGAATATAATGGTGTGTGCAATAGCCGTCACTGTATAGAAGTCTAACTATTATAAAAAATGTAGTATCCATCAATTAATAATAACCCCCAGGGTGCTAACAATTTCATAGAGTAAGAGAAATGAATAGTACTGTATGACATAATTTATTGGTTATTATATATATGAATGGACAGAAAAAGAAACACAGTAAGACTATTAGTACTGACATGATAGAAAATTATAAGAGGAACATAATAGAAGAAGGAACTATTAGAGGAGATTATTTTGGGGCAAAAATCACACTGAAAAGAGAGTGAGATAAAGACAAAAGAGAGAGCAAGAGAAAGACACAAGCCAGCAGACAGGGACGACAGAGAAATGGAGAAGTGAGGATGTGGGACATGGACACTGACTGGCATGATTGACAGATTCTCTTTATACTCTATTGACTCTATTGCATGGCTTCCTCAGATCCTAGAATCCAGTCTTGTCACTGGTAGTTCCCCTGTGACCTATTCTTAATTGTTTATTGAGCTTCTGAATTAACTGTTCAATTGTTTGGATTCCTGCTTGTCTTTCCAGCAGTTTAATTGTTGATTTTATTTAAGGTTTTGTCACTCCCATGCATATGAATATTCTACTATACCGAACATGCACACCACATACATAAGCACAGATGTGTGTACCTAAGAACAGCAAACGCTTGTCCCCTGCACTACACCTCTGTGTACACCACATGTAGTCACACACATGCACTATATCCACACACTCATATGAAACACACAGAATATGTGTGTTCATTCCATACACAATAATGCACCACACACACATACAATGCCCACGCCCGTGAAACACCCACATGTTCACCACATACACACCACCATGTATACATGCACCACATATTTCATCCTGCCAATGAGATCTCATGATATCAGGCATTTTCTATTGTAAGTCAGGTGCTACAAATACCCAACTTTGTAGATATTTATTTTGGTATATTAGTCCTCTCTTTACAATTCTGTAAGGATCCGCTTGGTGAATTTTGGAAACTATGGGGCCTGACTGAGCCTGACATCCAGGGTACAAGGTCTGTCAGCTGGTGTTTATCTGTAGCAGTCCTGCCCCCTGGAACAGGTGGGTCCTCTGTCATCCTACTTCCTTCACCTGTTCAGTCCAGCTATGAATACCACCAGCCTTGCTAGGCAAAGGTTAGAAACGTTTTACATACCATAACATTTATTTATCATTGTTTAATTTTCTTTCCTGAGTTGCAAAAAGTAATCTCAAAACACAAAAAAATTAAAGATGGCAAATTATCAAGGGTCACTACCTTTCAAAATAGCTCTTAAAGAAAATACTTTCTAAACTCAGATAGTGCACACCTGTGACCCCACACTCTACTCAGAAACTGAGTCAGACACTGAAATTTGGGCCAGCTTGTGCTACATATATATATATACATAAAACTGTCTCAAAATACCAAGGTCTGTGTACATAGTCCATTGATTAAGTCCTTGCTGGATACCATGCATGTAATAAAGCCTGTTCTTCTCTTTGTAGGATATGAAAATGTGCTGAGAGAGCAGACACTTTCACGAGGTGAACTGAAAACCTGCATTTAGCAGATGAAAGTAAGGCAGGGATTTCTTGTGTCTGTTGATTCCTTTTTGTTTTCAGATCAAAATAATCCCTATATCAAAGTGACATATTCTTATCTTTGAATCTTATTTTCAGCAGTTAAACTGTGTGTACAACTTACACAGAATGAGAGACAGGATCTACAAAGTGCACTGCTTGCAGCTATATGCTAAGATCTCCCTGTTTGGCGCTGTCATTGACTGTGAGAGTAACAAAGGAGAACATGAAGGAGACTGCGCAGAGTGCTTGCTTGAAGCTTGGGGGTGGGTTCAGGACCTGATGTCTAATGTGGCATCCCTGCTCAGACTCCAGCCCCAGATGAACAAGACCTATAGGGTTACATTTTGCAGACTTGGGTATGCCACAGCTTCACCACTTTCACAGCCCTTCGGCAGAGAGAGGCTTTCGTTTTTACCTCTGGAGTGCATCAGAAATTGCAAGCTGCCACATTCTTTCAATAATACAAGTGGATTTGAAAAGTTCTTAAGGCTTTAATTTTTCACTAAACACAACCATAATTCTCAAAAATGACTGTAATCATTTTTTAACATTTAACTGATATGCAAGTACATTAGGAAACTGATTCGCTTTTATCCACACCTTGTGACAAAGCAGCAAGACTACTGTCCCCATTTCAGAGTTCTTGTGATTTGCCAACATGAGTTGTTTATCACAAGCATTCCCTGTATTTCCACCCTTTCCACTCAGTTCCAAATACAGGCAGCAAACTGTCTTCCCAGGAGCAGGTTTGCTTTGCTCTGCATTCCTACTGAGCCATGAATGGCCTTCATCTTTGATGGAAAACATGGCACAGCAGGGATCACTCAGATGATTGAATGTTGGGGAATATAAAGTACACAGGAAGTGACTGCTACAGAAAGGTAGAAAATGCTCCGGAGAAATCAAGCTTTGGGTGGCAAAGCTTCAGGTGTTTGATTACAATTTGTGGTGGCTTCGCATTCTTTGAAATTTAGATCAAAAGACCGCTGATTTTTAGGTTACTATATATGACAGACTGCCCTGCATCCCTTATCTTCTCTGCAGACATGAACTCTAATGTCGCTGGTTTAGAAAACAGAGGCCATGAGGGAGTAACTAAGGTTATTGAGGTCATGGAGGTGGAGCCCTAACCTACCATAACCAGCGTCCTTATGAGAGGAGGAGGCAACATCAGTAATACCCAAGGAAAGAGAATAGATTATGTGAAGACTCCATAGGACAGCAACTTTCTCTCTCTGCAGAAGAAAAGTCTGTTAGAAGCATCTTGAACCCCCATCTCATACTGTGATAACACAGTCCCAACAAATGACAGTCAGTGCAGGTATTTAACTAAAGTTTGTTCAATTTCTGAATTTTATTTTAAAATAAATTTTGGGTTCTCCAAACTAGTTTCCTGACTATGCAGCAATCTGTTAAATGTTCATAAAGAAAGTGGGTTTTGAAGTTTCTTAAGCTAATGAAACTATAAATGCTTAAAGAGGTAGAAATGAAAATTGCTCTAGCTTAATGCATACATGAATCAGGTTCTCACACCGTATCCCATAAATATTTGCATTATGGATCAATTGAAAATTAAATCCTAAAGTAAAGAAATAAAACAAATTATGGTGACTATGAATACCTTTTCCCCATTTACTGAAAGTAGATTTGTTTTTCTCACATAAGGTGTCCTGATTAGGGTTTGCCTCCCTCTACTTCTCTTAGCCTCTACTCTCAGTTCCTCCTCATTTCCCTTCCCATTTAGATCCACCTCCATATCTCGTCTGCTTAGTTTTGTTTGAAGTCTATTTGGTCAGATATTGAAATAGTTTTACAAGCTTGCTAATTAGATCCATTTAATTCGATTATCTTTTTCAGTCCTTTTATTCTGAGATGACATCTATCCTTGATGCTAGGGTGTGTTTCTTGGATGCTGCAGAAAGATGGATCCTGGTTTTGCACCTGTTATGATAGTCTGTATCTTTTTCTTGGAGACTTGAGGCCTGAGACTTTTGATGTTGAGAGTTATCAATGAACAGTATTTGTTTTTTCCTGTTATTTTGTTGTTGTTGTTGTTGTTGTTGTTGTTGTTGTTGTTGTTGTGATGATGGTGGTGGTGGTGGTGTGTTTCTCTCTCTGTCTGTCTGTCTGTGTTTCGCCTATTTTGATATTCCTTGTCTGAAATTATTTATTCCTTGTGTTTTCTTGGGTGGGACTAAACTCTTTAGGTTAAAGTTTTACTTCTAGCACCTGCTTTAGGACTAAAATTGTAGATAGATACTGCTTAATTTTTTATCATGGAATATCTTATTGTCTTCATCTATTGTTATTGAAATTTTTGCTGGGTATAGTAGTATGGATTGCCATCTGTGGTTTCTTAAAGTTTGTAGAACATCTGCCTAGACTCTCCTTGTCTGTAGAGTCTTCATTGATAAGTGAGGTATAATTCTAATAGTCTACCTTTACATGTTACTTGTTTTTTATCCCTTGCAGTTTTTAATATTCTTACTTTGTCCTGTACATTTAGTGTTTTAACTATTATATATCAAGGGGAATATCTTTACTGGTTCAATCTATTTGGTGTTCTGTATGCTTCTTGCACATTAATAGGCAGCTCTTTCCTTAGGTTAGGGAAATTTTCTGCTAAATAAACATTCATCCCTCTGGGATGTAAAGGCTACATATCCTGAGAGAAATACAGGGAAAGTCAGTCTCTGAAGAACTGTTTCCTATGAGGCCATTGGGAAGATTTGGTTATCACTAGCAGAGGTGATCATGGATATCTGAGACTTAATAAATAATAGAGGAAGATAAGTCATTATTAAAGAAACTGGACATGGGACAACCAGTGTAATGGTGAATTCACTAGGCCTCCTGGGCCTGTATTCACTTCACAGGAGAGCTAAGAAAGAAGTTAATTCATCAGTGATCTCAAGACTGGCAAAGAGCTTAGTACTTTGTGCAACTGCCTGGTAGGATGTAATGTTTATTAACTAGGAGAGATTCTGCAGAATTTAAATTATGTAGACAAGTGAGCAATTTAGAGTTACTGAAATACTAATACAATCAAGAGGCAATGGGAACAGGGCAAAGAAAACAAAGCAATGTTCTGTGAAGGCAAAAGTAGCAAGGTGTGTGTCAAGTCATCCCTTGAGAACCGCGAACTGGCAGAATACCAACTGCTAGGCTACTGGGATTCTAGAAGAACTTAGCCTGAGTTGCAGTTCACTATGAGTAATCTAAACAGTACAATGAAAAGATCGAGCTTGTCTGGGATGAGAAGCATCCTCCAGAGTTGTCTGTGTACTTTTGTAACCTGTAAGAAAGTATGTCAAGGGTAGAGGATGCTCACACATCCAGTGGCTCTTTTAGAAGTCATGTGTGACCAGTAGAGAAGCAATGGCCAAAACACTAGCCTGGAGCCTAAAGGTCTCAGGACCCAGGATGCAATTTTAATGGAAAGCACAGAAAGCAAGAAGATAACCCTGTTCCATAACCTCATCAGATCACCAAGTTGGACTTAGGTCAAATTGTTTCTTTGATGTTCCAGTATTCTACCTGGAGAGAGTAGACATTTGTTCATATCTCCCAAAGGTTACACATGAAAGAAAAATAGTTTTTTATAGGAAAAAAATTATAAAACTTTGGGCAAGCAAGACAAGGTAATCAAAAATTAGAGGAATGTTCCAAACTGAAATCTCAAATTTGATGATTTTAGAATTAATACTTAATGATAACAAATAAAATTTAATTATAATAAAATGTAAAGGGATAGCTCTAGACCAATTAGATCCACATAGAATTACTAGAAAGAAAGAAGTTGAAGAGCAAATGAATTTTAGTGAGTTGTACGATACATATAAAAATCTGTCCTTTGTGATTGGGCTAATATGAAACCTCAAAGTCATTTTAGAAAGTGTTTTCCTAATGGTTAAGGACGATAAAAATGTTTTAAATTTTTCTCAGGCCCTTTATATTTCATGTCTGTGAACTGTCTCTGCATATCTGAGTTTGATTTCTTGATTTTTTGAGTTCTTTACATATTATTGATATTTATATATTATTGATATTAACATGATGTCACATATACAGTTAATAAAGATATTTTTCAACTCTGTAGGCTTCCTCTTTTCTCTAAAGCTGATTGTTACAAGGAGCCACTTGTTCATCCCAGCCACCAAGAACCAAAATAATCATGCAGAAACTGTATTAATTAAATCACTGCTTGGCCAATTAACTCTAGCTTCTTATTGGATAACTCTTACATCTTAATTTTACCCACCTCTATTAATCTGTATATCACCATGAGGCCCACCAGCAAAGTTTCAGCATATCTATCTCCGACGGCAGATCCATGGCGTCCCTCTGACTCTACCTTCTTTCTCCCAGCATTCAGTCCAGTCCTCCCTGCCTACCTAAGTTTTACCCTATCAACAGACCAAGGTAGTTCCTTTATTCATTAATAGTAATCACAGCACACTCAGGGGACTCCCACATCAGCTGATGACCTTTTCTCTACAGAAATATTCTAGTTTCATGAAGTCCCACTTATTAATTGTTGGTTTTAATGTCTACAATATCAGGAACTTGTTCATAAAGTCCATTCCCATTTTAATGTGTTGTGTGTGGGCTTCTAGTATATTGTTTTACTATCTTATATATAGCAACTATAATACTATTCTCTCTGGGAGTTTTATCCTGAATACATATTACATTTTCTCATAGTCACTTTCTGCAGCTAATGAAATGATGTGGCTTAGTCTACTTATGTGGTTGACTTTTTTATTGATTTACTTGCACTGAACTATCTCTGCATATCTGGGGTACAGGCAACTTGATCATGATGAATAATCTTTTTGATGTGTTCTTCAATTTGGTTAGCAAGTATTTTAATGAGAATCATTCCTTCAATATTCATCAGAGATACTGGCTTATAATTCTGTTGAGCTTTTGGTGGCTTTCAGTGTCTGGTTAATTAGATTTAGAATTAGAATTAGAAAATATACCTTCAGTTTCTACCTTGTGTAATAATTTGAGGAGTATTGGTGTCAGTTGTTCTTTCAAAGTCTTGTTGAATTCTGTGCTGAATACATCCGGTCCTGGACTTTCCTGTTTAAGGAATTATTTGGTTGCTGGTTCTACCTATTTCACCAGCTGTTATGAGGCTGCTCAAATTGTTTATTTCATCATGACTTAACTTTTATATATATATATAAAATTTAAGTTTTCCAGCTTGGAGGAAATATGGATTACTGAAGTTTGTTCCTATACTTCTTTGAATTACCTTGGTGTCTATTGTAATGTCTCCTTCATCTCTACTTTATTTGGATGTTCTCTCTGTGTGTTATTTGGTTAATTTGGCTAAAGATTTATCAATCATGTTGACTTTGTATAAAAAACAACTCCTTGTTTTACTGACTCTTTTTATAATTTTTGCTGTTTTTATTTCATTGATTTCAGCCTAGAGTTTAAATATTTCTTCCAATCTATTCTTTATGGGCATTATTTCTTTTTGTTTCCTTTTTAGTGCTTTCAGATGTATCACTGTTATTAATATCAGAAATCTCTTGATATTTTCATATAGGTATTTATTGATATAAACTTTCCCTTAAAATTGCCTTCATTATGTCTCTTATGTTTGGGTATGTTATGATTTTATTTTTCTCAACTAAAAGGTTTTTTATTGATTTTTTAAAATTTTTATTGAGCTCTACATTTTTCTCTGCTCCCCTC